>CM057810.1:5344447-5641947 GCA_030067965.1 Latrodectus elegans
TGTTTACAACTTTATTCCATATTTGACCAAGTTGCTGCAGACTATGGTTTTTCTGCAATGGCTGAAGATTAAAATCTAATTTAAGCTCTTGCACTCCGAAGCAAAAGTAAAAAAGTTTAAGGAAGTAAACATATGTACACATGTTATTTAAATGTTTTCTTATATGCATATCTTGAGAAATTAATTACATCATTCCTAAAATGTATCCAATGCCTTTCGGATACAACTTTTCCTTCAAAATATAAAAGTAAAATCATGCATTTTATGAGATTTTTTATTAAGAAGTATTTTTTTTTTGCAATACCAACGAATTAATACTTGACTATAAGGGAATATCATCTAATCCATATTAAGAAAAGAAGTTAGAGCATTTTTAAATGATGATATGGTGAAATTAAATTAAATATTTTCAAGTTATTATAATAGTTTGTTTCCCTTTATTTGAAAATTTCCCTTTTATATACATAAAATTTTCCTTTTTTCACTAAAAATAAAAGGAAAGCATGATATACATATAAAAAGGGGAACATGTGATAAATTTCTCTTTTTTATATTTAGATAATCCCCCCTTTTTTAAAAAAATTATTTTTATTAATTATTTAATAAAAAAGGGTAATATGAAATATATATAAAATAAGGAACAAGTGAAAATTTTTTTATATTCCATCCCACCTTTTAAATAATTTATGTGTATAAAATTATACTAAATTAGGAAATTTCCATAAACTAAAAAATTAATTGGAATGTTCTTGTTTCTGTAATAATCTTGGTGAAATTATTCTAACTTTGATAGTAGTTCAATAAAAATTTTATTTTGAATTTTCTGTCAAGTAAATATAATTCTTTGACTAAAGCTGTAAATAGAAAAATTTTAGTCTAATTATTTTCCAAAAATTTGAAAAACTTATCAGCTTGCATTTAAGGATTCTTGAGTTAATAATAAAAAATATTTCTTTTCAAAATGTTTTTAAAATTCTTCACAATGTAGAAATTTGACTTTATTTATTGCTCAACTTATATTTGAAGTACAATGAAGAATAAATTAAGGACCTGTATTTCAAGTATTTGATAAGAAGAAAAAAGAGAATACATTTAGTTGAAGAATATTTCACAAATTGAAAATAGGTTAGGTATCTTTAATCTGTAAAACTATTCTTCCTTTATTAACGTTTCTTGTAATGTTAACTCTACAATATGTATTTAGTTGCTGAAATTAGTAACGATTCCATATGTGTCTTCAATTGGTTAATTAATTAATTAATTTTATTATTGACTTTTTCCAAATGCGACGGTTAGAATTGTTATTTATATCTAACACTTTTATATTGCAGTCAATTAAAACTTTACAATATTGATATGCAATTAGCTTAAAATGCATTATACTTTCAATTTCAGACAAATTAAGTAAATTTTCAATTTTTATTAATATATGTAATTGCTAATTTTTATTATTTTCTTTTTCCAAGTATTCAACTGGTCCGATGATTAAAAAATTATGATAACTTTCAGTGAGAATTTCATTTTAATTGTTGATTGAATTTCGTGAAATAGATTATTAAATTTTATTTTAAACCTGAAGTAGTTTCAACATGAATTCAAAAACCAATCAGCATTTAAAAATAAAATGTTTATACTTACAATTTATGCACCATTTTAATTAATTAGAGTAACTAATAATATTATACTTTTCATTTACCTAACATATGAAAAATTACAAAAATATTTTTTATTAATCTTTTATGTGAAAAAGTAGCAAGTGATTAGAAGAAGCAAATGAAAGAACAATTGACATTTCAATCTTTATTTGAAAATAACATTGAATAATAAATACAATTTGTGTCAAGAAATACAACTCCATTTTCATGTGTTTTATTCTGGATATAACATCAGAAATATTTATGATTAATTTTCTGATGATTATAAGTAAAGTCATAAAATAGCAATTTACCTTTGCGAACGTCAAATAGTTCTCGAATGACATGAAATTTTCAACATATTTTAAACAGGCGTTTAAAATTATGTCAACTTACATCTGCCTAACAATTATTAATCCTAAAATTCATTACAATAATTTGTATATCATTGCATGACAATTGATTTAAATGTTTATTCCATACTTCATTTCTTATAAGTAATGCTTCCAAGGCAATATTTTCGTTGGTTAATTTCTTTTGTAAAAGCTAGAGTAAAAAAGAGAAAAAATGTTGACGTCTTTGTTCTGAATTCTTAAATGTCATTCAAATTAAATTATTTCACTGAGAAATATGAATACGTGTTGATTAGTAAATGACATTAATGCTGGTGAATGTTCTGCAAATAAATATAGAATACCCAGAATAATTTACACTTTTTAAAATACATAAAAGTAAGCATATCATTTACTTAAAACCCCATTGCTTGAAATATGGAAGAATGATAAAAAATATTAAATTTTATATGGATAAATTTTTGATTTAATTAATAGGAATATGAAACAATGTCGTTTATAAGTTCAATATTATTTACCTCAATGTTATCTCTATTAAATTATTAGTTTAAAATATTCTTGCTATGTTGTTGATATAATTTCATTGATGATAAAAAGGCTATTTATGTTAACTTAAAATGTGTTGTGTTAATAAACTTCTAAATTCAATTCTCATGTGAAGAGACGAAGAAGACATATCTATACATTTCATAATCTACAGAACCAGTGACTGATACAAAATATTCTAAAAAGAGATGAGAATAGCAATTATTAAGATGTTTAATATATTAGTCAGATCTCTGGATTCAAGAGACGATTAAAGATAGAAAAAATGGATAAAAATGAAATCAAATCCATAACTTTAGAACTATTTTGATGATTAGCAATATTTTTAACTTTCATCTTCTGAAACGCGCTCAGTATTACATAATAAAGTTGAAGCAATTCTCTCACGAAGAAGGATAAACTTCGAGTTAATTTTCATTTCAGTGATACAGCTCATGCCCTGACTCTTGATGCAAACAACAAATTACATACTTTTAAATACTGAAAAAGGTGTTTAATAAATAATACATTTTTACCCAGAAATTTGCTTCGTGTATTCTAGGTAAGATTAACAAAAAAATTTTCAATTGGTTTACAATTACACGTATAGAAACAACAGTCTGATTATTACAAAGGTTTTTGAGCTATTATTGTACCAATATTTAAAAATATTTTATTTGTTCTCTCTCTCTCTCTCTCTCTCACACACACACACACCTTTTAGAGCTAATATATGTAAGGGACACAGAAATACTTTAACTAAATATTTATGTACCGCATAATATTTAAGTACTTAATATATCACTTTATTCATGAAAATATTATCATCGCAATAATAAAATCATTCTTTCAAATTCAAATATTCCATACCTTCGGATGTCGCAGCTCTTTCCACTTTACTTGAAGGAAAACGGTTGCAATCATTGGCACTATATTTGTTGTAATTCATCAACGGTTGCCTCACATTTTTTTCTGGATGCATCAATATGATGTACAATTTTGGTGTAAAAAGACAAAACAGAGTTACAGTAGCACTCAGACTAACTGTCACTGACATCGTAAATACATTAATTTCATCATGACCAGTTGTTGTAAAATATAGGGGTATGAATGCTAACCAAACTATACAAGTTGTGTACATAGTAAATCCAATGAACTTGGATTCATTAAAAGCTTCTGGTATTTTTCTTGTTAGAACAGCATAAACTGTGCAAATTAGAATTAAAATCATTGGATATGCAAACGCTACCATGTATGTTGCATCAATGGAAGCAGCACATACTAAATGATTTTCATCTGGTGTTGGATGATAATGAATGGCTTTCGGAGGACTGAGGCCCATCCACATGGCTGAAAGAATGACTTGGATGCTTATGATGCCTCCACAGATAATAAGTTGTGATTTTGGGCTTATGAAACTTGGTCTTTTTTTGCTCTTTGCACCACAACGGAAGATCCGGTCAATTCGGTTAGTCTTTGTTAAGACTGCACTGTAGACTATCGTGAAACATAATCCAATACCCATTTTCTGAGCTCCACATTTCACATCTGAAGGTTTTTGCACTAACAGAAATGTTATAGCGTAACAAAGAAATATTCCAGCCAGCAAGACGTAACTTAGTTCTCTACCAGATGCTTTCACGACTGGAGTATCGTGGTGTTTTATGAATACTACTACAACAAATAAAGTCAAGAATATACCCAAAGAGGAAAATGCCATAACTCCCATTGCCCAATAGCTGTCTAATCTCATGTATTGTAGAGGTATTTCTTCACACCGAGTGCGTTTGGAATTTGGAAGAAATCCTAAGGGGCAGTCATAACAAGTGGTTTCTCTCAAGAGAATTTGATATTTGGTGCAATTAAAGCAATGCCAGCAGCACTTGCCACCTTCTACATATTTCTTGGCTTGACCAGGTCCACATGGTAAACTGCATACGGATATTGGCATAACTGGTTCTTCTCGTCTAAATCGTACTTTCTTTAAATCAAGTTTCAATTCTCCATCTTGATATTCACCAACTCGAACCCATTTATAATTTCCTGGTTTTACCTGTTTAAAATGAATTATATTGTACCGAGCTGGTCCATCTCCATTTTCAGAAAAATGAAAGCTATCACCACTTAATCCTAAAACATTAAATAGAAAAATTATCCAATTTATTAATCCATATTATAGTTTAATTAATAAGTAAGTATGTAAGATAGAAATAAGGGATATGATTTATCATAAGGACTCTTTAAATTAAAATAGATGTATGGGCTTAAAATATAAATATTGCAGACACGCTTAGTTGCGAAAAATAAATTAAGGCATTTTGCTAAAATAAATCTACAACATTCTTAAATAGAATCCCTTCATTGCTCCTTTTTCAGTTTTGTGCTATTTTCTTTGCTTTTATCTTAAAATGATTTTTCTGTTTGAAGTTAATGAAAAAAATTTCTTTTCTTTATATGACTCTGGGAAATCCTAATTTAATTCAGATTTGTTAATTTTAAAATTGATTTGTGTAACCCTTTGAAACAAATTTATTGATATTTTGCTTAGTAAATGTTTTTAAATGCATATCCTGTAAGTTAGTTATTCAGGTGATTAAAAATTTGGGAAAAGAAATTATGAAATGCTATCACATCAATTACTTTTAACTTCTCTAATGATCTAACCAAATAAATCAAACAACATTTTTACTGGGGTCATCCGGAAAATAAGTTTCCCATTATTCCTAAGGATGACTCTGTAAAATGACCGAAACGCAAAAGTATTCGTAGGGCACGTTGTTGATTGGACTATCACGTGTTGCAATTCTTCTTATATGAAAGAAGTCTGCTGGCATTTCATCTCCTAATGACTACTGACTGCAAAGTGCAACAGTAAATAATAAACATTACTTCACAACTCTAAAGAACTTGGGACGAGACATTCAAAGCAACAGGTACTAGCGTTTTGTTTCTTCATGGCAACCCTTGCTCTCATAAACATCGTTATGTCAACTGTAATTAAAAATCATTAAAACATCTAACAGAAAAGCAACTTATTATTAATCATTTTTAAACCAATTTATTACAAGTGGATTTTGTTGGATTCATCAAAAACGCAGTTTTTCCTGTAGTTTATAAATTAGCTAATTTCAATTAATTTCATGTTTATAAAAAGGAATAGCCAATAATATATTTTCACCTATTGGTTCAGTATTTGATTGCAATGCAAATTGTACAGTAAAAACCATCTAAAGAAAATAGCACTTTCATTTAAAACTTTATAATTGGTTGTATAAATAAATTAATAATATGATTGATATTACTATTGAATTTTTCAGTAAATGGTGTTATTGTTAATGTATCTGAAGGATTTATAAGAATATATTTGTAATTCTTTTGATAGTTTAATGTTTTATTTGTATCTATTTAGATCCTTTGTTGATTAAACTGCATCTAAATATAATACGCACTTTAAAGTATTGATATATTTTAAAGGATATAAACGATATTCTTATTTAAATAGATACTAGGAAGAATTTATTAGTGATAAATCAACTTTTGTTGGCCATCTTTTTAAAAATATTAAAATAAATGACACAAAGTTAAGTTAAAATGAAAGTAAGCTTGCATTATACTTTGACTTAAACGATGGTCTGGTGCTTAAAAATAAATATATCCTGTATTACATATATACTACTAAAATAATTTCATAACATATAAAATGCTTATAAACTAAAATTCATTTTATGTTATTAAGATTTTTCTAATATATTATTACATTTTTTTGCATATTAAAAGGTAATAGTAAAAATTAAGATTTTATATAGAAAATAACATCAATATATTAATATTATTTATATTTTAGATATACATTTTTAGCCGAAAGCACGTTTTCCATAATTTTCTTTATAAATCATCCCAGATTTTTAAAATTATATATGGAAATAAAATTTATTTAAACACTTGTTTCTAATGATGAATTAATTTAGCATTTTAAAAATAATAAAATATCAGTTTCTTAATAAAAAATATTATTACAAATAAATACTTTAATAAAATACTACTTAATTAGGAAGGTATTGCTTTATCAAATCCAAAATTGAGAAAATAATCAATAAACCATTTGCAAATTGCAGAATGTTACAAAAGCCCTATAATAAATTTTTGGTTATCAAAACTAATCTTACCTAACATAAATATTGTAATTCTTACCTTGGAAAGTTACGTTCTTTAAGTAACCAAGCAGTGTTGCGCCATCTATCGGATTCATTTTCGAACACAAGCCATGACGTCCATGACATAAATCTTCATGCATTTTTTTCAAGGCATATGCAAAAGCTAAGACTGAGTCACTTACAAATTGTAATTGTTTTTCAACCTCGTATCCATTCTCTGGGGACATGGTCTCATTGCCGGTGCAAGCAATCGTAAACTTAATGTTGTAGGGTGTCACAATGCTGCCAGGCCATTTACAGCTGAAGAAATGTTCCCAAAATTCCGTGAACCAGGGATTCCGATGGTTGTTAGCGATGGTGAGACTTTGGAAGTATTGATCGAAATCTTTGACAGGATGCGCTCTCGGCTGAACTGATATCGTGCCTTCCACTTCTCGCTCATTTCCATCGAATACCAATGCACGTGCACTCCAGCCATCGCTCCCGATCCAGGAAAATGATCCGGTAATGTTATTGCGACCTATTGCTCTCATCACTCCGGCAACTTCTTGGTCTGAGCCAAAAATTATTACTCCTGAAAAATATAAAGTGAAATAAAACAAAATTAATTAAAAGTCGTGTTAATGTATACGATTCATTCCTTGAAATTACATTGTAAAAAAACAATGTACTATCTCTTTATCACAATGCAATGTACATTGTAATAAAGCTATGTAATATTTAATATTGCAAATCACATTGCTGTGAAACTGGTACAACAAACCACTTAAAATGGTAGCTCTTTTAAAATAGTGTATAACAGTATTTGTTCTATTAAAAATGCCGAAAAGTGTTATTTTGGAAAATTATATAGAATGAAAAAAATAATTATTCGTAATTACATACATGATTTCAAGCAATTTAAATTAATATGCTGTGTTATAATTATTTCAGTCCTCATAATATTTTTAATCTTTACAAAACTCTGTTTTATTGTTGTTAAGTAGTTTATTGGGCCATATTAGGCATTTAAGGTTAAATTTGAAAAAGTTTTAAGCTTAATTTTATTAAATATGTTTCAATAATGATTTTATGAACGATTTTATTATGAAATAAGATGCGTATTTATTTTCTCGGCAGATAAAAACTATTACTTAATAGAATGAAAAATAAAAGATAATTTTAAGTCGAAAAGCAATGTTTTTATGCATATTAAAAGTTTGATATTATCTTAATAAACTTAAATGTAATTTATTTTAACTGATATGTCAAAATATTCAAATATTACTAAGACAGTAAATTGCGTGTGATGTCTAAACTTTTATTTTGAAAGAATATGCCAATAATTTAATAAGACTGTTTTTAGAAAAATCAACTTTTTGCGCTGCTTTTACTTCTTAAATATCTGTTGTGTCAAAAGAATTACGCAATTAAGGATTCCTGTCATTTATTTTGAGCAATTAATTTACGTATTTAAGTATATTTTACTGTAATGTGGTGCATGTAGGAGCTGATCAACAATTCAATGTGGATTGATAAATATGCATTCAAAGAGGAAACTAAGAAAATTTGCATTACATATCACATACTTTATTTATAATAAAAAACACCAAGAAGCTCTTTGTTAAATTGCGTAGGAAAACAAAGTAGGTAGTTAAGAGAGAGAACATTAAGTAAATCTGAAACTGATATTTTTACATACCTATTGCATAAAATGTCTGAAAACAGAAAGTATGATGTAAAATGGCTCAAAAAAATGTGTTTACTTTTATAAAAATCAGTTAAAAATCGAAACTTTTCTGCTTTATATGAAGAATTGCACCATAAAATTGTCATGATTGTTTTTATGAAAAAATATTATGCTTCAAGTGAGACCCAAACATATTTGTATGAGATTTTTGGCAATAATACCTTATTGGTATACGTTAAATAAAGTTGAGGATAGTATAAACTGACATAAAAAAAGAAGTTGGATCGTAAAATTGTCACGGACGTTAATTTTGTGAAAAACATTATGCTTCAAGTGACCCGAAGCTGACTATGTCTCATTTGTGGGACAACAATAACTAGTGATTTATGTAAGGCTAAGGATAAAAGATTAGCAAATAGAAAGAATTTTATAACTAACTGATGAAAACTTTAAAAAAGTAATACATATAATCAACTTTAAACATATTATTTGGGTTGAATAACCAACTTTTTAAAAATAGATATCTCATTTTTTTAATGTTGATCATAACACCTATAAATAAAAAAATGAATGCTTAAACTTATTATGTTTTTAAGATGTTTATTGATGTTAAAATGCTGCACATTAGCTCTTTGGAAATCTTCAAAATTAAGTTTCATTATTTTTAAGAAAAAGGAATTATAATTTCAGTTTTAAATCATACACTAATTTTAAACTAAAGAAAATTCGAAATATATCAAAAAAATTCTCAATTTGTATTTGGAAAATCCCAGTTACATTTCAATAAAATGACTGAAATTTTACTTACCAGTATATTTAATGCTTTGAATTATAATTGATTAAATTAAATTCAAATTTTAAAGATTGATTAAACTTTTTTAAGGATCGATTGATTAGAACCATTTTAAAGATTGTTTAAACTTTTAATATTTGATTTAAAATTGCTGTTCTCAATTATGATTGTTTCTAAACTCTCTAACTTAGCTTGAACATTTATTTTAGTAAATTAAATGTTAAAATATTTTACAACGTTATATATATAAATTGCTGCTAACTAAGCTTTGTGAATATGATATACCTGAAGACGACGTCTAGCATATGTAACAAATGGCTTAAAAATTGTTACTTTTCCGTAAATGTTCTGATTATGAATGTGCTTTCTAAATACTAATATTGGCACTGGGTAACTTTTGGCGTTGTTGTTCGCATTATATAAATTAAAACCTTTTTCAATTCCCTACGGTCTCTCACTGAGCTTCGCCGAGCTGGTAGCCGAATGGTTAACTCACTTGCCTTCGGTTCAACAGTTCCTCGAATCCCACCTTGGGCATGGATGTTTTTAGTGATTTGGAATCCACTTTAAGCCGTAGGTCCCGGTCTAATTAGCCCTCGTGTGCAAAAAATGACCGTTGAGCGACAAACAAATAAACAACTCGCTGAGCTTCTCTTTCCATCAACCAATCAGTTTTCCCGAATTTGCCTTATTCAGCATATATATATATATATATATATATATATATATATAATACTTATATACATACTTTAAACATATACTTCAAATACACCTTAAAGTTTGTCTGTTTCGGTCACACTTACCCCTAGTAGGCGGGCTACTACGAGATGTGGCCTCCTCGAAAATCTTAGAGGTGAGACATTTAATGGTTTTAAAAAAATGTTCGTGATTTACAGACCTTCAAAAAGCTTCCATATACTACTCCGATATATAAATTTTTATTTATAAAAAGTTTCACTGCTATTACTTTTAATTACGGAGTGAATTAAATATGTCCTATTTATTCACAGGTGTTTCCATTATTTTGATAAGCTTCTTTATGCATATCCATCTACTATGTATACCTTTATGTTTGCATATTCACCTTTTAATGTTAAAAAAAACACATTTAAAGAATTACACTTTTTATTAACATTGGAAAAAATTGCTATGAATTTTTTCACTAAAGATATTTTATCAAAACACAATGATAGTTGAAAGAGTTGCTTAAATTGATCAAAAAAGTAAAATAATTAATTCCATTAAATTTTAGCAATAATCCTTCTATTCTCCGCAGCAATTGTGGAAGGGGAATTACATATGAACTATGCTTTCTACTTTAAGTGATGATAGATAGGCTTATATTTCGTCTAAGAACTTAAGCAGATGCACAAAAATTTATTTGGATGAGATAATTTGATAGCTGAGGTAATTTGAAATATGGATTTGAAAAAAATTTGATATTAATCAATCAGCATTTATTAGATTTCTATTATACTCATTTCCATTCATTATAATTTCATTGATTTCCAATTTCTAATTCTTGTAGTAGATTATCATTCGATACTATCTATAGCCCTGTGTTATGTTATTTTTAAAAGCCTATTATTTGATATACTGTACGAAGTAATTGGATAAAATTAAATAATATTTTTTACAGTAAGAAACATAAAAATGTATAACCACACAAGCGTTTGTATAATTATTTGAAGAGGAATGATGAAAATCTAAAGAATTAATAAAAATCTAAAATATTAGTGATCCAGTGTTGTTTGAAATTTAGTCATATTTTAGCTTCTTCATAGTAGTTAAATTCCTAAACTCCCATTCACTGTACTGCCTCTGGATACTGGATTACGTAATCAATCAGAGATTTAGTGGATGATACATATTGTCCACTATAGCCAACCATTACATGGGACGTTTTTTTCTTTTTTACACATTAAAGTGAAATAGATTCTTCTAAGTAAAATTATCACATAAATTAACATTTCTAACAAATTAAAACAGTGACTCTCAATCTGTGGGGCGTGATCCCCTACGGGGAGTGCAGGCACACTTATGGAGGGTGGTACGAGCATGTCGAAGAGAAAATGTTATTTAAAAAATTATAAAGTGACTGAAAGGAAACACACACACAAATGAAATAAAATACATTTCGACATATTTAATTATTAACTTATTAAATTAAAACAACTTACTAAAATCAAAACAAATTTAATAAGTATTAGTGACTTCCTTGACCCTATCTTTCAGAGCAAAGCTTTTCGAAGGAGGGTTTAACATTAGAAATAGACACTCGCAATTCTTTTTCTATATTTAGCTGAGATCTATATTTTGTCTTCAAAGAAGCCACCGCAGAAAATCCAGTTTCACAAAGGTAAGACGTAGAAAATAATAATAGAATGCGAAATGCCCTTGTTTTTAGTGCAGAAATCTCATCATCTACTTCTGCTCAAAATTTAAAGAGCGATTTATTACTCAAATATTTTTTGGTTTCGCCGCTTGCCATGAAGTCCATGAAGGTTTCTTCCTCTTCAATTGAGAGTCCATCGGGTGTATTTTGAAGTGGATCCTTCAACTACTTGTAACTTGATATCAGCATGTTTTCAGCAAGAAAGTACATTTTAGAATTCTTTACTAGCATTGCTAAATGATTTTCAATGGTTTCAAAAATAACTTTTATATGTTGTTCTTCAGCCTTGTAAGTTTTATTACAATCATTCAAATTTGCAAACATTGTTAAGTTTTCTTGCTTTAAACTTCTGCTACACAATTCCAATTTCCTACAAAAAGCATTATCTTTATCACTCGTATCCAATATATGTGTATTTGCTCCTTCCAGTTGAATATTCAAGTTATTTAATTTCTTGAATATGTCAACCATTTAGCTCAATTTCATCACAAATAAACTAGCGCAAAAATTTTCAGCTTCCGGATTGTTTTCTTCTTTTAGGAAAATGGCAATTCCTTCCGTTAATTCATAAACACTTTGAAAAAAATTTCCTTATGATAACCATCTTCCCTCGCAATAAAATAGTAACGCTGAATGTACTGTACCTATTTCTTTACAAAGTGTGGAAAAGATTTTGATTTCAGGGTTCCCATTTTTATATAATTTACTACAGTTACAACTGTAGATAATACAACATTCAAACCAGGACTCATTTCTTTGGAAGCCAAATCTTCTCTGGGGATCATGCAATGTGTCGAGATGCAATGTGGCGATTTCTGTTTCAAAAGTGCCTGAATACTTTGGAATCTTCCAGGCATAGAACGACCACCATCAGTGCATATTCCGACGCAATTTTTCCATTTTATGTTTGCCTCGTTCATAAATACATTTAACATGGCAAATTATGCGAGTGCTGTTGTTTGAGCTCAATTGGATTGGAGAAAAGTAATTCTTTTAGTATTTACAATCATCACAAAATCTAACAAAGGCAATGAAATGAGCATCTTAATTACTATCTATTGCCTCATCGAGTTGTATTGAGAACAATTTGTCATGCAACTAAGATAAAAGCTGACACTCTACATCTTCAGCTGTATCAGCAATTCGACGGGAAACAGTATCATTTGAAAGAGGCAATTGTTTTGAAAAATTATCTCCAAACATAATTTCAACAATATCAATTGCGGCTGGCAAAATAAGCAATTAACCAATGGTGTGAGGCTTTTTACATCTGTGTGGCTATTTTATATGAAACTTTATAAGAGGCAATTAAAACTTTTTCATTCACAGATAAGTTTCTTTAAACAATGACTTTTGCTTTTCATATGATTTTAATTTTATTCGAAGATTAATTTGTTCACGTAATCACTGTGAAGCGTTTCTGAATGTCGCTTAAGTTTATTAGGTTTCATGCTGCCTACCACCAAATTTTTTGAGCAAATGATAAACAGTTCTATTCTTCTTCATTTACTTTAGTACTAGTGATCTCAAAATTTAAGTATTCTTGAGAATATTTTCCTTATTTTATTTTTTGAACTATGCGATTCTGCGTACTTGTTGATGCTTGTATACCGTCTAATGCTCGTTTACGCTTAAAAATAAATGGAATGTAAAAACACAAGTTTGTTACTAAAAGTTTTATACTCAGAAGAAAATTAAAGAAAACATAATAAATTAAAATATCATTAATAATAATTAATATATTCAAGAAAATATACTTAAATAAACACTATTAAAGTTTCAGACTCAATTCGGTCTCCGAAGTTAATATTAAAATTAGTATTGCATTTATTATAATTTGTTGCTTAAACCTAAAAGCAGAACTTTGTAAAAATTAGAGTAACTAACAATTTTGGACATATTTTCAGAATAATACTTTTCCATGTGCTATAATTTTAATATGTAACTCAAAAGTGCAGCTGTTTTTATGGATTAACTTAATTTTTAGCAAAAAGTTATCTGATAAGTAAATATTATAAATATTTATTTATATTTTATTTGATTTCCAAGATGAAACGATTCTGTTTTAAATTTAAAATACATATAGAAAATAATAATTAAATAAAATGTATAATTTACATTGTATCATAACAAGTTGTATTGAATTAAGAAAAAATATTTCTATAGCTATTTTATCTAAGTTTTGCTATATATGTATGCATTGTATTACAAAAATTAGTTTTTATAATTAAGAATTTGAAACCAGTAATTTCCTTTTTTCTAAATGATACCTTATGCATTGTGGCTAAGTAATGCTGCCATAAAATCATTTGTAAAATTTACTTAACAATTTGGAAAATGACGGAATTTTGTTGCCGTAATACAGAACACATCGCATTTTTCTTTTCTTGAATTAGAAATTTATGAGCTGAATAGCTTTTCCATCATACATTTTTCAAAAGGCATATGTAGCCATAATATAAACTGTAAAGTTTGCTTAATAATTTGAAAATAACTTTACTTGTGTGTGTATTTGTACAAATAATATGTATGTAGATATTCATCAGTAGTATAATCCTTGACGGTGAAGGTCTAGCAAGAAAACTAAATTAAAATTATACCAAATAATATCACTGACATTATTAGTCTAAAATTTTTTGTAAGGTGTATTTCAATCCTTGCATTTCTAAATGTATAAAAGGAAAAACAATATCCTTCTTCAACTATGTTAAAAACAAATAAAAACATTGTTAATTACTGAGAGTTTCAAATGATTAGTTTCCTTGAAAATCATAGTTAAGCCAGCTGATAGTTGGTTTGTTTTTGTGTTTTAAAAGTTAATTATTCAAATGATTTTGAATATTTCACTAACGGAAATACTGCGTTAACAAATTATTTAAGTAAACGAGGTTAAATTCTTGAATTTTATGAAAGTGTTAAATATTTAAACAAGCTGTTGGCATATTGTAAAAAAGCATTAGTATTATTAGTATTATATATATATATATGTATGTAAATATGTAAAAATATCATAACATATACTCTTAAGACTTATAATTAATCTATGTTTATTTTATCAATTTGATTACTTTTTATTTTATGGGAAAATTTTATAAAATATTTCATTGAAAATATGAAAAATATGTTTAAATTTCTTTAAGCCTCCCTTCTTAATTTAAATTAGAAATTATTCATATAACTGTCTTCAATTATTTTGCCAAATCTTGAAAATTATGAAAATAATAAATTAATTGACAAATTAACTAACGATTCATTTTTAACTTTCCTATATTCACATTTGAAGTGATTTTTTTAAACTTTTGTATATTCTGCACTATAATATTTCAACACTAATGTTTCTATTTTAATATTTAATTAAGTAATTTTGGTGAGAAATATTTAAGGTAAGTAATTTTTTAAATTTTATATAAGCCTAACAATTTTTGTATGGATACTTTCACTTTTTTTTCAATACGTTCTCTCAATATATAGTTATAATAATATAATAATAATAAAGTTACAATATATAATAATATCAATAATGCTTTATAAAATATTTCACAAAATATGTCTACAGCAAAACAAACCTGATAAGAAACAGATGTAAATGCAATTATTTTTTTATAAAACAATTAATATATATGTTTACTGTAGATATATATATGTTGATATTTTCTATGCTTACCTCTGGCACTAGGCTTTGCCATTAGTTTTTGTACAATGTTATCGTAGTACGAATCGCCAGCAACCCCTGAATCCTTCGTGAGTCGTTCTTTGACAGCGATGCATATTTCATTCATAGACAACAGTTCTTCCAGTACTGTAAACGCCTAATCAAGAAAAACACTTAAAAATATTTACATTCTACTTTATTTGCACTGTTTAGAAGCTATACATTCACTTTACTACTCCATAAATGATATGAAGTAAATTTGAAGTTTATAAATTTCAGTTAAGGGAAATCGTAAATTAATTTATGGATAATGTCTGAACCTATAATAATAGTTTACTAAACTGTTAAAAATTATTTAAACGAAATGAAGTTTTTTCTTTAAAATAGCAATTATAAGGAAACAGAAACTATTTTTAAAATAACTTTTCCTTTTGCTTAATTACTATAGCTGCTGGTAGATTTTGAAGTATGGAAAGTACCTTTTCAATACTACTTCAAAATAATTATTGAATCCCATGTTTATGTTGTCGGTTTATTTGACGGCTATAATCGTGCAAATTGGACATCAGAAAATGTCTCTTAAAATAAAAGTTTTCAAATTTGGAAAAAATTGAAAGTAGTCAACTAATTATGTTGTATTTACTATACACAGTTTTTTTAAACAAATTGATTAAAACATCTTTTGTTCTTTAGAATAGCGCGTACAGACGCAAAAAGGTCTGTATATAATCAATCAATATTCATAATTTAAATTAATAATTAATTTTTTTTCATGAACATTTCTCGTAAATAGAATTTGAGCACACGGAAGCTGTTTTCAAATTATGACACATAATCGCAAAACACTTCAACACAGAATTGGTATCTTTCCTTTTCTCTTCTAAACTAACAAAATAAGTTAAATGAGTTGCATTTACTTGCTATTAACAAATTGATTTTCCTAAACTTATAAATACAATCGCAAAATATATATTTTTAAATGATTACTTACTTGTATCCCATAGTTAGATTCCTCATAAAGTATCGAAATATATGTCCAGTTTAGTTTTTTAATGATTTGAACCATAGCATCAGCTTGATTAGTATCAGATGGCACTGTTCTTAAAAAGTATTCAAACCTCTGTTTATTACTCAGTTCAGGGCTTGTAGAAAAAAAGCTAACCTGTAAATTTGTGGATAGTATTTAACATGAAAATGATTTAATACGCATTAAATAACAAACATTTCACAAGCATTTAAAATATTTAATTTTTGCTGCTAATTAAGCTTGAGGTAGAGCATTTTATACAAATATATACGTAAACATTTAAGAAAAATTCTGATTGTTCAACAAAATTTACTTTTGAAAGTAAATATATAATAATGCTGTATAAAACAAGAAAAAAATTACTATAGTATGTTATGTAAAATGTATCAGAGAAAAATATGGATAAAACAAGATAACTTAATTCGGAAGAATAAAATCATTTATCGTTATAAACTTATTATTACATTTTTTAACTATAAATTGTTTGTGCCTTTCGTTCCAGGAGGAATCCTGATTACGCCACTTTATTACAATTATCTTGAGATTAAAATATGCAAGATGATTCAGCTAGTTCACATAGTACTTAGATGATGGCGTATATGCGACTTGTTGACCAATTAACGACCTGCCTTCAAATCGCATTCTTCGAGCAGCAGCAAACAACGTGAAGTTCACCATCGAATGCCTGAGTGCCGTGGGAGAAAAGAAAAATCAATTCATGGTTTTTATCAGTTATAAAGAAGCAGTTTTTATTAATATTTTATCCGTTTGTAAATGTTTTCAAAATAATAAAGATTACCTGTTTTTGTAAATAATTAGCGTTCAAATTTTCGAACCTTTTAAATCTGAACACGTTGAAAACAGATAAAAAGAAAAAGCAAAATGAAAAGAGAACGTCCGCCTTATAGTTAGTATAAATCAGCAAAAACGGTTTATTTTTTTCTAAAATCTTTTCAGTATTGAAATCAAAAACCTTATGAAAAGATAATAATATCACATTATTCACACACAATGATAGCTGAAACGTCATAAATATTTTTCCTCACCTGGTTTGCAGGAACATTTATGTAACACTGATGAATTCCAGATGTTTATGTTCATCCCAAATGTTAATTTATGTTAAATTTCAAGGAAATAGTTTATTTTAAATGAAATTGTGTTAAAAAGTATTATTAAAGAAAAATATACTGAATCATATTGCAATAATTTGCAATACAAAACACTTGATGAGACAATAATATTTAAGAAATTTAAACATTTTGGACAAATAAGAATAAATAATGAAATTTAGCGAATAATTTTTATTTACAACTTTTATTGATAAAATGTAAGTGTTCTTTGAAATGTGACACTTAATATCCTTCAAAGTATTATAAATAATTTACTTTATACTTCATCAAGTAGAATATTTAAATTCCATGATCAAATATAAGTTTATTTTCTTAAATCTATGAAATTTAATGAAGAGCCGAATTTATTTCTTAATTGATTCATTGATTAAAAATATTTTCACTGTAAGCTGTATATACTTTCACTGTAAGTGTAAGCACCAAAATATCTTCAATATTCAAATTATGATTATGTGCCTTGTAAAAAATTTATAATCCCATAAATATTTTGAAAAATTCTAAACACGAAAATTCCTATAAGATTGCATTAAAATATCTAGTTTAAATATCGTGTGGCACAAAGATAAGATTTAAAAAAATACTAAATTGTCTTAGTTAGAAAGTAAAAGTGGGCACCTATCAAAATTGAAAATACATCTTTTTTGAAATAAATATAAAAACAATATCTTGTGTTTGAGACAAAATACTAAAAAAAATTTAACTCCTAAATGTGTTTTAATTACTTTTTAAACATTAATTGTTCATAACCACATTTTATATTATAAATCCATATTGCATAAAAACATTTTATACAAAAATATATTATTAAGGACATATATTTGATGTGTTTATCGCCCCACCCATCTACATGCAAATAATTTTAAAAAACATTTTAAAGCAAAATAAGTTGGTTAAACAATTTTTTCCCTCAGTTTAAAAATGTTTTCAACACTTTTCCGAAAACTTTCATTTAATAACTTATTAACTAACCTGTCTGGAAAACATAACTATTTGTTTTGTTTATCTTTGACTATTTTTACTCCGCCCATTTTTCTCTTCATCAGCTAAATAATTAACTATCAAATAATTAGTAAAAACTAATATTTCATTTAGATGTTTTAAAAAGTATTTTTAAACTTTGGGCATAAAATGTTTATTAATTAAAGTACTTAGAATTAATTAATAACACTTTAAAAACTCTTAGACATGTGTCATTCAACTGATCTTTTAAAAGTTTGTTTGGAAAACATTTGCACTTATTAACAGACATTTCTTCAACTTTTAAATTTTTAAAGAAATTTAAACATAAAAAATAGTTTTTAAGTAGGCGTATTTCTAAAAAATAAATAAGCATTTCACAACATTTTTCTATAAGGGAAGAATAGTTCTTATTCTTGTGTAAATGTAAATATAAATGTAAGCAATTCAAGCTAGCAGATGCGAATACCAAAGCTAATAATGTGGAAATTATATGTTGAAGTGAGCTTATAAATTTTCCGGACATGTAAATTTTTAACATTGAAATCTCACTGAAGAAATAAATTTAAAATTGGGAAAAACTATATATTTAAAAATTTCAGTACAAAAGCATAATACACACATTTTCCCTAAATTCTTATTTAAATCAATGTCTAATAAGAAAACAATTTTATCCATATATATATTACATTCTTATGTATTACATTTTAGTTTACGACAATATACAATTTCAATGAATTTTTATGATCTTAATCTTGCTCTTAACCAAAGTACATATCGTGAGTGAACTCCTATTTCCATATCTAAAATCTTTCCCTGGTGCGGATCGAGATTCCATCGTCTGAACATCGATGAATGGCTCGCTGAGTTTCCCAAACATAAACTCTTTCATACACATTTCGAAATCATAATCACGATTATAATATTTTGCAGGAGATTTTTACACGAGTACTCTTTTAAGTAATTATATTGATATAAATGCTAAAATAAATAAGAAAATTCTTAAAAGAATAACAAAAACTCACCTGTATATATATCCTAGAAAATTACTTTTTTATGCAATAATTCATGATTTGACGTTAATTGCTAATATATAATGTATTTTTTAATAGTTTTAATTGCAATGTCTTTTACGTTTGCATAACATTCGAAAATTATTTCATACAATGATGAATATACAAGTTAAGATATTCATGCAAACTCTTTTTAGTTGAGAATTGAAATGCGTTAAAGTAAATAATTTAAAAAATTCTAAAGATATTTTCTTTTATAGCTATTTAAAACACTTCTGAGGTATTGTATTTTTATTTTTTACTTAAATCAATAAATTCAATAAAAATATCTGCATGTTCTTGTCTTCTATGACTTGTTACTTACTGCCTTAAAATAAAAACATAATCCACGACAGTTATTGTTAACAAGTGAGAATAATAATTATCCTTTTTAAATATCATAAATAATTATACGCTTAAAAAACTGGTTTTGATGGATGAAACATTTTTGAACAAAACTCTATAGTTTCAGTAAAATTATAAACAAAAGAAAATATTCCTGGACATATGCTTAGTTTTAAAAATTAATACAACTTATGATTATTTATTCGAAAATAAAAATATGAAATTTCTCAACTACCATATTTAAATCAAATTATATATAAATTTAGATACTTGTATGGTAAACATTGTTGTTGTTGTCGTGTGCCAGCAAGGCAGGCATTATAGGGTGCGCTCCTCCACTTTTCCAACTGAACCATATTTAAGTGTGGAATCCGACTCTCTCAGTACACACATGCCATAGGTACCTGTTTGTAGGGTAGGCAAACATTCACAACCCATTCATAGAATGGAAAATCAAAAACAGGATAGATAGAGAGAGAAAGTACATCCATGCCAGAACCAGGATTCAAACTCATGACCTCCTTATCCGCAGTAGACATGCTAACCACTAGACAAGTTGGGCGGAATGGTAAACATTATAAAGATGTTCTTAAACATAAGGTACCGGAACACGTTCAGAGCACTTTTTTTTTTAAATACACTGCATATATACATTGTAACAATTTTCTTATTTCACTTTAGAAAACATTAATATTGAGCTACTAAAATTTGATATATTCCAATATTATTCTTCAGAAATGTTAAATATTTATACAATTTTAAGCATTTTTTTTAAATTTAAAAAATGCTACATCAAAAACTATTAAACATATTTGAAAAAATTAATACCAAATATTCTATATATTTTTATCTAGAGCATGTACTAAAATTTTAAGTTTTTGTTAAAAAATAAAAAATTATGGCAGTTGAATATTTATACTGAAATTTTAGCCAAAAATTATATGCCTTTATTCAAATAACAGGCCATAATTTGGGAAATATTTTAGTGATTAAAATTCTTTTAGTACTTTCCGTAGAAAAAACAATATACAGATCACGCTCATGAAATTCCATAGTCATATTATAAACATATTTTGATTTATCAATTTTGAAGTGTGCAAATTATAGGTAAAAGCCATTTCTGAGAAAATCGCATTTAAAGAGTAAAGTGTTGTGTCTTTATAAGAAATTCTCATATTTGCTGATTAATTTTTTTATTTAATATTCTGATTGATTTCCGGAACAGTAATTATTTTATGTATCTTTTAAAAGCTTAATAAATTTATATTTCAAAATTAAACACTGTTTAAACTAATTTTTAATATCATTCTGGCTCTTTAAACACCCACTTCCTGTCCTTTAAATATGTGTTTTTTGGTTTCCTAATCTTTACGAAACACTTTATATCTCGGAATCTAATTAACGTAGAGACAAAAACAAACCTGATTCGAAAGCTATTTAAATTCCTTATTTAACAAAAGAATAAAATAAATTTATCATTTTTGATTGAAATTGACGTTTTCAACGTGTGTACCTTAAATTAACTTATTAATTATTTCGTATACGATGTGAAAAAAAGTTCTTTAAAGCTTTAAAAGTCATACATTAAAAAGAAATGAAAATATAATGAAATGCAGTTTGCAAGAGAGTGATCTCAAGAAATTTGGATTTCTTTATTGACATGTAACGTTTTAGCTAAAACATCGCCTGTGGAAGACGCTGAGAACTTGAAGCACGATGAATAGGACAACAGTATGCTCCATTCATGAATACTCACAATAACACTTGTCCAAGGTGACAGAGATAACAATGGACGACACAAAAGGCGATTCACAATATCTGTTACAGTTGAAGGCAACATGTACGAACGAATTGCGGAAATCTCACGATAGCCAGAATGTTTGAGCACAGCCAAAATTGAAGTGAATAAATGGTATACAACTGGTTTCACATTTTCCCACAAACCGATATTGATCGAATTGTGGTTGGGTGATTACGGAGGCTATGCGATCTTGCATCCTCTACTGATCACTCTATATTTGTCAGAGGTTTTCAATAGAACCTATCTACTGGATTGGCATGCTGTGTGGTGGTGGTATAAAAACTTGCGTAAAGCTTATTATTGATTACACATATCTTTGATTTAAAGCGGGTCCAAGTTGTCATAGAAAAGAGTTAATTAACTCTCCGTGCCTGTGTTTCATGTTTTCCGGCAAATTAATTACAATTCTTCGAAGAATAGTTCAAGGATTGAAACGCGAGAGGAGCTGCACCACATTCTCAAATTGTGTGGCCCATATGCGAGTGTTCTGTGTGTAGACATCCTCAAGCAATGCATCTCATTCATTTGTGCAACATTTCACGCAATGCATCTCATTCATTTGTGCAACATTTCACGCAATGCATCTCATTCATTTGTGCAACATTTCACGCAATGCATCTCATTCATTTGTGCAACATTTCACGCAATGCATCTCATTCATTTGTGCAACATTTCACAGCTACTGAGAATTGATTTTAATTATTATTATAGGTCATTGAGCAAAACTTCGCGTATAGCTATGTCTCCCGTTTGTAACTCATGCAGTGACTGCAATTTGTAGGAATAAAGATGTATTACCTCAAGGAGGGATACCAGAATTGACTATTAAAGCATATCCAATATTTTCCAAGCTTTTCTTTTCCAGCGAAATTTTCAAAAAGCAACTATTTTTGACTTTTTCACATAGAAAACCTTGAACGACAATGTTCAATACGGTTATGATAACATTCTTAAGGGGAATGAGATACCTTCATTTAACACGATTTTATTAATTTGCATAACTCTAATTAATCTCTCACATGTCAGCTTCCTCCACCAGTGATATTTTAAACAAAAAAAAACTTTTTATTTAAAAAAAGAAATTTGAATTTCTTGTGATATCTTTATTGCTAATAGCACTTCCTTATCCTAATTTATTCTTCCTGTATGAAGTTTCAAAAGTTTTAACGAATTTTGGTTCATATAAATATAATAAAATACATGTTGAACTATTAATACTGATATTTATTTTCTTCTCCATCAATAATCATTAGTAATTACGATTGCTTCATAAATTGATCTAATAATATGTGCTATATTACTGAGCGCTTACTCGTCAGTTTGAAATTGCAGTTACTTTAAAGCAGTCGGTTGAATTCAAGCAACCTGTTTTGAATTATTCAATATGCTATGAGAATTTTTCTTCAAAAATTTTATAAAACTAATATGAATTTCAAACATCTGCTCAGACATCATTAATGTAAAATAAATATGAATTCGGAAACTATGCTATAAACATTGAAGTTTGTATTTATATATTTATATAATAATATTTTAGTAAGTTTCCTTAAACAGAATGAAAATTGGAAAAATATTCAATGTGTAGTTATATTTTTAACATCAACATCTATAAATATTATTTAAACATAAATAAATTGGTAAATACTTTAAATATAATATTTAATTTTTAAAAAGATAAACAGTTGGGAAGATTAATCAAGCTATTTTATATTTTTTATTTGGTCTTAAGTAAAATTGTTTGTAAACACAATAATTTACTTATTTCAACTATTTTTTATTGATATTAATCTTTAAATCTATTTTTAAACAAAAAAATAACTTTGTTTTTTAAATGGAAGAACTTGTTACTTCCAAATTGTATAAAATGAATGCAATTTTTTATTTATCGTTCAAGAATTGTATTATATTACTTTATCATAATATTTTTAAATATTATACTATCATTAAATCATCAATTAATTTTAAGTGTTTTAATAATAATAATGTACTTTACAGGCTATTTTATTTTACATAAAGCATCTGTCGTAATATGAACATTTTTTTTAGGTTTCTAAATTTAGTCATAAGAGATTTTATAGCAAATATTTAACCGATTTTTGCGTTTACCAATTTGCTACAAAGCAAATTATTAAAAGGTTATATCTTATAACACTTTCAACAATAACTTAAGGGCAGTGTTGAAAACATAGCATTAATTATTGGATGTTTCTAATGATTCTAAGCTATATTTATAATTATTTCGCTTACTTACTCTTTCATAAATAAAAATCTAATTTTGTAAGTTGTTTCTGAAAAACAATTAATTACATCAACATTTATCTTTTGATTACTAAAAAACTATAATTTAAAATATTAAAATTAAAAATCTCTAGTTTCACTCACACATTTAATTTAAGAAATAATCTTATCATATGTGGGCATTAATATAATCAATATAAATTAAACTTAAAAAGTGTAAATTCCAGTTTTATATTTTATTTAAATCACAAAACAAAAGAAATGCAACAATTAACATGACAGAAATGAAAATAAACTTTATTTCATTTTCTGGAGGATAAAAAACAATTAAAGGAAATTACTTGAAGAAATTTCCATTTTATTTGTTATTATTACACTATAAAGTCAGTTGTGAAAATTTTTTCTCATGGCATTTAAGTAAGAAAATAATTTACTCAAATATTTGAGGAAAATTGGCTAACAATTTTTAACAAAATTTAGAAAGAAAAGATGATTTATATAAAGTTTTAAGCTCAATAAAGCTGAAATATTCGGTTTATTTATAATTAATTTGAAAAAAATATGAATTAAATATTTTAAATACAATGATTATACAATGCTTTAAGAATGAAACTACATATTGGTTTCCAAATTTTAAGTAACAAATTGAAAATCACAACAAATTATCTAAAGTTAGCTAAAATAATTTTTAAAATATATGTAGCATAGAAATAAAAGTAAAATGCATGAAATAGCAGTATACAAGATAGTAGCACTAAATTCGCTTTGGTAAATGTGATAGAGCTTGAAATTACAATTTAAGATTGTACGGATTTTCAAGGAACTTTGAATAGATAAAACGATTTCAAGACAATCAATATTTAAAAATGAGTTCTATGTAAAAATTGTCAAAATAATTTCCTTATTATGCCTTAAGAGTGTTTGAAGAATGTAAGCAATTATTCAATGTTGCAAAACAGCTAATATTTTCCTTGATGAGCCGTTTATGCAATCATTTTCTAAATACAAGTCTAATGTCCCAAATTCAACCAGGAAGTATGCAAAGAGATTTAACTACTGCAGAAGGCAGAATCAAAAGGATTGCAGCTGCATCTAACCTTATTTCGTTGCATAATTCTTCTTCAGAGAGGAAATTTTCAACGATGACAGCACGCAAAAGATAATATGAATTAGATTTGTATGCAGGTTGATCGGTATCATGCTGTTCTTTATTTCCCGTGAAGGGAAGCAGCTTTTTTATTGGATACAACTGGAATGATAATCAGAGTATGACTGCGCTGTTTTCATTCCCGCTGTAAGTTAAGTCCCACACTGGCTTATAGAGGGATTCTCGAAGTACTTAAATATGAAGCGACGCAAACACCAATTCGTTCTTGTAACATACGGGAAAGGGACGTCTATGCAGAAGATAGTGTTCTTGTATAAGGTGAGGAGTATCTTTAAAAGAAATTACCTACTTCTGTATCCCACCGGTGTTCATTAATATACAGATGACATATAGCTCCTCAATTTTAGTGTATACATTGGCACAGTTAGCAATATTTATTTTAAAGGCAAATAAAGTCCATCTTAGACTGCTCGTGCAGAAAAGTAACATTTTAAAGAAGCTCTCATCGACATGGAATGGCCATAACCCTTTCTTGACAGCAATCCCATTTCTCATGTGCAACACTCTAGAAAGACATGTTTTTGAGCTCCAATCCTCTCCTGAAACTCTACACCAGCTTAGAATGGCTCAACTCAGTGCGAGGGTAGTTTTTACCCACATTGAAAGCATTATAGAAGACATGAGCCATCGTTGTCATGTCTGTGCTACTGTTCCTGATAGAGATTTTAGTTAGATATATTTTGCAGACATTTGGATAATGAAGAGTGTCATTTAGTATCATTTTTTTCATTCATTTTATTAATATAACCTTAAATAAACTGATTAGTCATATCGTTCCCTTACTTTTTTTATCTATAAGTGAACAGATTAATATGAAAGACAACACGTTTCTATTTAGTGGTTTTTCAATTGTGAATCACTAGGGCTAATGATTTTTTTTATTCATTTGCTTCAAAGCAATTTCGACCTTTCAATGTCTTACCCAAATTTTCTGAGTGATTTTTGATACATCTTGTTTCATTTATCGTATTTCTTTGAATTTAAAAATATATCACTTAAAAATATGTCATTTTTTAAATTTAAAAATATACTATTAAGTATTCATAATATTGAAAAACTGAATTGATGCAAAAGTTATAATTATTTTTTACTTAAATTATAAAAGTATAATGTTTTGAATATCTTGTAATATAGTCTTATTATGTTTACCTTCATCTATTCCTAGAAATCTTTATGCTACAGCCAAAATACGTATGCGGTCTTAATGTTCACTCAAAGTATCTTTAATTGAAATACACGTGTTTTCTTCTTTACCTTCCTTGCATTTGTAATGTTTAATTTCACCAAATAATGTTAAATAAATAACTTTCAACGAAATTTCTATATGGATTTTTGTCAAGATATTTATAATCAAATTTCCTTTTTCAAATTTTATGTTAAATCTTCAATAAACCCAATAATAACATGCTACATTGCAATTTGTAAATGAAAAGCAATTAGTTTTAATGAAACACTGTACTTTTTCTAGAGTCTACATAAAATAAAAAATATATTTACGAAAGTAGATAAAGATATTTTAAATATTGGTAAATTATATTTAAGAGGAGAAATAACAGCAAAATTAATAGCACATTTATATATTCAACAGATCTTGTTATATCATATGATGCGTGGGGCTTGCTTTTTTAGTTGTTATAAAAATACGAAAATAATTTCAAATGTATTAACTTACAGATCAGATTGCTATCCCCAAAATATGACTTTCGTTATTCTTCGACTAGATATAAGAGAACTTTATATATAGCATTAGAATATGGTATTACAACTGTATATATTTGAATAATATTGATATGCATGCTCTCTAGTTAGTTTTAAAGATTCGAAACTACTTAGGATCAAAACTAAGTCTATTCAAATAAGAGTTCTTGTGTCTGAAACATATTCTGATGTTATTGAGAAAGAGGATAAATTGTATTATTCTATTATTAGCAGGAAAGAAAATTTCAAATTCCTTTACTGATTTTGGCAAACAGCAATAAAAATTATATGCATAAAGTTGGAGCAATACTTTCGTTGATAAATACATGAAAACTATATTTCAAACAATGCTATTGCTTACACTTAGAAAATCAACTTTTGCTACAGTTTTTTAAAGAAATATTTTATGACGTTGTTAAACTGAATATAAATTCAGTGCTCTATTTTTAAAGCATTCTGAATAAATGTGTTTATAATAAACGCAATTATTTAACTCAATTAAAAAAAAACAATTTTGCAATAATTTTATCAATTTATTGAATGAAGTTGCCATCTAATTTAAAAAAAATTAAATGTGATACTTTCATATTTTTAATTAACTCATACAATTTCACAGAATAGATTAATCAAACATTCAAAAAACGTTAGAAGCATTAGACAATATTAAAAAAATTGAAAATAAATATGCTTTCTCAAAATAATCTCTATTTTAAATGCTGTGATTTTTCATATTTCAGTGATGATTTATCCCTTTGAAAAAATTAATTTGAAGTACATTGCTCAACATAATTTAGGTTCATTGCAAAACATCATAATAATTTCAAGGGAAGACGAAAATTCAATGAAATAAATACTGTTATATCAACAAATAGAAGAAAAAAACGTAATGCCAAAAGTCAGATAACAAGTCTATAACTATAGATTTAGAAGTGTATAATGAAGTATTGCAAAGCTTCCATTTACATATAAATATTCCATTTATGTATAAATCCACGCTACTTAATCAGGGTATTATTTTTGCCGATGAAAATAAAAAAGTAATTCTTTATTTGTTCAACAAGATTTAGAAGGGAACTAAATAATTAATTGCATGCCCGTGAGACTGAATGAGACATTTTGACTGAACAAAACCGTAGTATAAAATTATATACATATAAATTAAGAATTATGAGTTTCCAAAGGAATTCTGACAAGTCATGCGAACTTAGCATGCGCTCGAAATTTTTCACTTTCTCAAAAATAAGCTAATGTTATCAATGACATGCCTTGTGAGAATCTGTTATTGATAAATGATTGGGTCAATTCAATTTTTTTTCTGTATCCTTCCAATTTTAGGACATGCAAAGCTGAAGCTAGAGAAAACTTCATATTCTTGTAAAATGGATTTTCTAAATTAGTATATATATATATATATATATATATATATATATATATATATATATATATATATATATATATATATATATATATATATATATATATATATATATATATATATATATATATATATATATATATATATATATATATGTCCTGTTATGTAATGCTATACATCTTATATGAGGCAAAAATCGAAGTTACAGTTGCACGGAAATTGAAGATACCCAAACCATGCAACTACTCTATCTATTCTTTCTAAAATAACCTGTACACAATACACTGGTTTATTCATTAATTGCAACAGAAAAGGCTGTATTGGCGCAAGTGGTTTGAGTGTTGTCCTCATTACTGGACGTGAGTAATGTCAAATCTCAGCTTAACCGAATATTCATCGTGTTCACTAAAGGTGGCTGACACATGTTAAATAGTTCTTGGTAGCAATATCTTCAAAGGGAAATGATATTTCTCGTGATGACAGTTCAAATTTGTATGGACTTCTGCTTACTGGAAGAGTCACTTTTGGTTTTGCCCCGGGAAGAATGCTGGTGCAGCAACATGATAATTGGTGGCAATGCATCAAAACCATCAACTTCGAATTTTGTTTTATTGCTGGACACGCTTTCTTTAGATTATAGCTCAAGAATGAATGTATAATGCAATTTATGCAAGATGATTATTCAATGAAAACTAAAAATGTATTTCCTTTTCCAATTATAATGATTTTGACTTATTTTAGTCTTCAAACACTTTTTAAGTATGATGCTATCTTTTTGAAAAATATAATAATTACAGACAATCTGTCTTAAAATATTAAGTTTACATGTTTTACAATTTTGATCTACATAAAGCACTGTATTCAATGCTATTAAGAAGTTTTAACATTAATTTCAGCTGAGTAAATATGTGGAATCTTCCCGAGAATATCAACTAGTCTTTCAGTTTCAGTACATCAAATGTATTTCCGATCTGTGTTAACGGCCTGAGAAGATCCCCGCTTCATTTCTAACACCATTTGAACTTTGTGTGTGTGTCACACTTCTTCAATTAAATATTTTTTCTCTTTCTATCAATTTTTAATGAGGCATTACTTATCTTCAAAGATATAAGGAATTTACTTGACGCTGTTGAAAAAGTTGAATAGGAAATGTTTCTATAAATGAATGTTTCATCGAATCAATTAATAGTATTTTAAGATTTGTTTTTAATTTTATTATCAAGGCTGTATATAACGAATAAATGCATACATGAAGAAAACATATATCTATTTTATAATAAATAAAATACCACATAAATTGAAAGAATTTCCCCCCAGTGTGTATTGTAATATTTTAGAAGGTTGAGAATTAACTTCCAATTTTACACACATAAATAAAGAGCCTATTTACATTTTAATAAGGTAAATAACTTTTAAATCTCATTTTAATTTACTCCAGAAATTTAATTAAATTTTACAAATAAATTAAGAAACTCTTTAATACACATTAGTTATTATTATGACTGTCATGATTTATATACGTATATACACTACTGGCCATTAAAATTGCTACACCAGGAAGAAATGCAGATAACAAAATAATATTTATTTGGCTGGATAAATCCTGAGAAATTAGTACCCAGAACAACCACTTCTGGCAGTAATAACAGCAGTCATACGCTTGGGCGTTGAGTGAAACAGAGATTGGATTGCATGTACAGGTACAGATGCCCATGCAGTTTCAACACGATGCCACAGTTCATCAACCGTAGTGACTGACGTTTGGTGACGAGCCAGTCACTCGGAAATATTGACCAGACATTTTCTATTGGTGAAAGATCTGGAGAACGTGATGCCCAGGGCCACAGCTGAACATGTTCCGTATCAAGGAAAGCCCGTACAATACCGGCAACATGCGGTCGGGCATTATCCTACTGAAACGTAGTGTTTCGCAGGGCTCGAATAAAGGGTAGAGCCACGGGTGGTAACACACCAGAAATGTAACGTGCACTGTTCAAAGCACCGTCAATGCGAACAAGAGGTGACCGAGACGTGTATCCAATGGCACCCCATACCATCACGCCAGGTCATGGGCCAGTATGACGATGACGAATGCACGCTTCCAGTGTACGTTCACCACGATGCCGCTAAACACGGATGCGACCATCATGATGCTATACACAGAACCTGGATTCTTCTGAAATGATGACGTCTCGCCATTCGTGCGTCCCGGTTCATCGTTGATCACACCATTGAAGGCACTCTTGTCTATGACCAGCGTCATGGGAAGCCGCAGCCATGGTCTCCGAGCTGAGAGTCCATGTTACTGCAAACGTCGTCGAACTGTTCGTGCAGACACTTGTGGTCTTCCAAAGGAACCCATTTTTTGACTCACGGCTCGTGACGTGGTTGCACGATCCATTACGGCTATGTGGATAATATGCCTGTATTCTCGGCGTTCCGTATTACCGTCCTGAACTCATCGATTCCATATTCTGCTAACAGTCATTGGATCTCGACCGACGCGAGCAGCAATACTGCGATAAGGTAAACCGCTATCCCGGTACACTACAATTTGACCTTTATCAAAGTCAGAAATGTGCTGGTATGCATTTCTCCTTCTTACACGAGGCATCACAACAACTTTTCACCAGGCAACAACATTCAAATTCAATTTGTGTATGAGGAACCGGCTCAACAATTTCCTCATTTAAACACAATGTAGGTGTCGCTACTGGCGACTGCTTTGTCTGAATGCGCTAATCATTTACATATCACAGCACCTTCTTCCTTTCGTATAAATTTCACGTCTGTAGCATGTCGCCTTCTTGGTGTAGCAATTTTAATGGCCAGTAGTGTATATGTATATATATATTTATATACATATACATGTATATACATGTATCAGTTACATCACATATACATTATGATTTTACCAATCACATTAGGTTAATGACCTTTAATCTTAATAGCATATTTTTTCGATAATCAGATTTCCCATGCCATGAAAAATAAAATTGTTATAATAACACATATGTGTTATTAAAACAGTTTTATTTTTCATGGTATGGAAAATCTGACTATCCAAAAAATAAGTGATTATCTAATAGTTTAAAACACACAAAATTATTTAATGATCTTACAAATTTATGTTCTTATACCAAACTTAATTACCGTAAGAATTACCATCAAGAAACTAAAATTAACTTTTAATTTAGTAAAAATTAACTAATGACTCCATTATTATTTTTCCATGATTTCCTCATAAAAGTAATGTTCACTTGTCAGCAGTGAAAAAAAATAATTCACTTGATTTACGAGCTTCATTTCTATTTGTAATCATACAACAAAAATCCAATGTCATAAAGATCACTTAGTTATAGTTTTCTTAATCATTAACTTTTTAAAAATATTCTGAAATTCTATTAATAACCAAAAGCCTCAGTGTTTAACTCAATATTAGAACATATCATGTGTAAATATTTCAGCAAAGAGCAATTTACTTTTTTCCGGACTTAAAAATATTGGCAATTTTATTTTTTGTTACTAATGATAAATTCTCTCAAACACTGGTAAAACAAGTTTCATAATCTTAATTAAATTTGATAATCCCTTTATCATTTGTAGCTTCTTTTGAACATTTTGCACCATGTTCTTATTCGAAATCTATTTAACAATATTTATTTTAAATACTGTAACATTCTAATTTCTATAAAATATATTTTTTAAGAAAGCTTTGCCGAAATTAACATTTTGCATTACATTATGCTATTGCCTTTGAATACATGTGTAAATATTTCAGCTGAATTACATATGTGGGAAATATTAACAATTGTTTTATTTTGCATCATAGTTTGTATTTCATGTAACAGAAAATAGTTGACACAATAGAATTCATTGAATTCTATTGTGTCAGCTGTTATATCATGACTTTTGTTCAACCGGAAAATAAGTAACTATTTATATGAACTTTGTAAGTTTAGCTCTTATAACGCAAATGGGGATAAGAATTAACTCAAATTCGATTTTTCTTCCACAACTTTTCTTATTGCAAAAAATTCATAAATTAACATGCAAAAAAATATGATAAATTTACCAGGCACTCTGCAAGGTTAAAATAAGTAAGTATGTAGACGCTCTAATTGATGACACTTCATTGGATATTTTGATCATAAATCGTAAACAACTTGTTATTAGTCTATAGAATCTTTTTAGATGATTGGCTGGCAGTTACTTCTGTGCAAATATATATGTATATATATATATATATATATATATATATATATATATATATATATATATATATATATATATATATATATATATATATATATATATATATATATATATATATATATATATATATATATATATATATATATATATATATATATATATATATATATATATATATATATATATATACATATATATATATATATATATATATATATATATATATATATATATATATATATATATATATATATATATATATATATATATATATATATATATATAATATATATATATATATATATATATATATATGTACATATATATATATATATATATTATATATTTTTTCTAGGGAAAGAAATTTCCCAAAAGTTTAAAAATTTGTAAAAAAACGATGTGATATAGAATTGCGGTTTGCAAAATAGGACTCACAAAAAATCGGATGTTTAAAAAGCGGAAACAAATTATAGTAAAAGTATCACCAGAAGATTGTACTGATGATTCCTAGATTATTCAACAAGATAACTGTTTTCACGTATTTTTCAAGTAAATATACATTTAGAAATATAATTTTCATTGTTAAAATCAAAATGCGCTGTACTTTTTTGCTTCAGTACTCAGGTCTATGATACTGAAATTACTGAGGAATTTATTTGCACTACATTTATTTACTTCTGCAGTAACATTTGTTCAACGTGACTCCCATGTTGAGTAAGTATGACGACTGACAGAGTTTTGATAAGATTCTAAAAAATGATGAGAATACTCGTGTGCCCCACGTTCTTTCATTGCAAGATTAATTTGCAGATCTTTACTGAATCTCTTCATATCAGCACCCACTAGCAATTACAATTTTAACAAATTGATTTTTGGTGCAATATAGGATCTTACTTTTTATGAAACTTTATTCCAAGTCACAATTCTTTATCATGTCTTCCTCCTTTCTAAATTATTATAGTTTAAAAATAATCTTTGTCTTAATTTGTTTGAGTTATATTTTAACTTATATAATTAGTTAGAATGAAACAAATTCCCCATTTATTACAAAGACGTAATGTTACTTAAATATCTTCAGAGGCAGATTGAATTAACATTATATTTTTTTTCAAGAAAAGCAACCCCGCTTTCTATGGACGATTAATGTTTAATAACATCATTGGAAACATGAAAATGAACATTTTTCAATAAAATATTGTTTGATTTGCTAAAAATATTCTAAAATTTTTAAATTAAAATGAACATATCTAGTAACTACTTAAAATTATCATTATTGATTTATACATAGCGGTATTTACCCAAATGATTCGTAAATGAAGAAACTAATTTTATTAAATTTCTTAGAAGAGCGAGATTGCGTGAAATAAAACACGTAAAGAATAGATAAACATTAGGAGAAATTTTGAGTCCTATTGTAATTTAATTATAGCTTCACAATGATTAGCTACTTGTTGTGGAAAATATTTTTCTTGCTCTATAAAATTTAATCTACTTAATCATATTTAACTATTTCAACTATTAAATAGTTTTAAAATAAAATTAAAGTAAAAGAAATTAGGAAGTTGTATATTATGAAAGAGAATTTTAGCTGCAATAATTACACTGACATAAGAAAATTCAATTATAATAACACATTGACAGATTAGAGAATAAAAATCTTAGCACACATGAGCTGTCAGCTATACAAAATATTAAGTTTTCTATAAAAATCGGAGGAAATTCAACAAAAAAAGGATTGTAAATGTAGAAAACTATATTAAACCAATCTCTGGCATTTGTGTTGAAGGATATACGTTAACGTTTCAAAGATAGATTTCAAACGTACTTGCGGTATTTTGAACAGTCGCAGAAGATTGGCCACTTGGATGGAGGTGACGCTGGACGCTGCGCCCAGGACTCCAGATATTCTCTTGTGGCGGATGGATGGAGAAGATCCATCTTGGCATCTGTAAGTGCCGTCGTCGATATTGCTTATGGAACCTAGAAAATAAGATATTGGTTTTAAAAATGAAATTTAAGAAATATTTAAACCAAAACATTTTATTTCCAATAGAATATAAATTAAAATATCTTGTTTTGAATAATTAATTTCGCTGAAAGTTTTGGTTCAATATTTCTAAAAACAATAACATAATATAAACGGATAATTTCCGCAAACCTGCACATTAGAAATAATGCTATTTATTCATGTATTAAATATTTGAGGTATTTCATTTTCATATATTTTAAACTTTTTTTGTTACGGGAAAATTTAAAAATATCCATTATATGAAGAAAATAATAGTTCTATATTTTTACATAGAATATATATTCTGAAAATACAATACCAAATAATTTATCAGACAATACAATTTACTTCTTACGGTATACATCAAAGTATATATTTAAAATAGTAAAGAGGTTTTCTTACTATAAAAATGTAAAATAAAATAAACAATTTCATTCAAACTAAAAAAAAGTGGTTTTCTCTAATGTAAAAAAAAATAATAGTTCCTTTATTTAAGATTTAATTCCACGTTTAAATACAAAAAGTTCCAAGATTTTTCTCATAAAATATCTTTCCTCGTATGAAATTTAGATTTATCTCATTATTTGTTACTTTCATTGATAAATTTATAATCATGTCATGCAAATTGCATCCATTTAAGCATACAAAAGCATACATTTAAGCTTTTGCATCATGCATTTTAAACTGATCATAAAATGAACACTGAATGATATTTTGTTTTAATTGCTCTTCAGTAACAAATTTCCCAATATCGACGTAACTACAAATACATAAAAAATTTAATTGTTAAATAAACGTGAGTTATTCACAATTTTTAGTTTTTGTGATATAATGTTTTTAACAGTAATCGTCACTGCAGTTCACTTTTATGGTTTTTTCATCATCTAATACTTATACAATTTTAGCATACTTTTGTGTCAGTTATTTCACTATAAAGATGCTTTTCTCATAATATTCTTTATATGATAAATATTTTTTTTAAAAAACTTGAATTACAAGCAATTTTTATAAATAATAATCAGTTGTAATATATAAATTATTAAGTTAAATATATTTTTGAGATTTGCATCAGATTAATTTAATATAGATTAAAATAAAGTTATTAATTATTTCGCTTAAAAATTTACTATAGAATTTCAAATTTTAAAATTATATGCATTGAATTTAACAATACATTAAAATCACGAAAATGAGTAAATCAAAATAATATCTGAAACTTATTTCAAAAATCATTCAACATTAATTGAAATATGAATGTCAAACTCAAAACAGTAGACTTTAATCAGATTCAGAGAAAAAGAGATGCGATTGTGGCTGCTGAATGATGTAACAAAATATTTTACGTCATGTGCAAATAACATTTGGTCAAATAGAATATCAATCCTGTTCCACGAGCATAAGTTAGAAGCAAAAGTTGAAAGTTAAGTCTCTTTTTTCAGAAAACTAAGCAAATATGCATACCAGGGCATTCAGCTATAGCTAAAGCATGACTCGTTTTCCAGTAACTAAAATTCCTGTATGTGTTATCATGTGTATTGAAATATATGGGCTTAAAGAAGGTATCAAAATGTGATTTTAATTTAACCATTGGAGGTTGCTTGGGACACATAGTCAACACATGCTTTAAAATTAATCAGTTTCGGAAAACCATGCATCTTTATTCAATCATCTTTACAGTATCCTCTTGTCTAACAGTCCTCTTGTAAAGGACGTTGTCATTTTTCATCTGATGGTCTTTCTCTTGTTTGAAACAATCACTTGCTGGAACTCATAAGCTATCAGGAATAACTATGTGGTCCATGCGACCAGGAATCCTTAAAAATTTCTTCTATAAGCAGATCAGTTATGTTTTGCAAGGAGCTTTCATACATTGTTTGCAGTTTTATTTCTAAACAATGATGTATAAATGTAAATCAGTTGGTGTATGAAGAAGATAGAACTCTTCTGGATGAAGCTAAACTTTCTGCAAGAAAAAAAAATAATAATAATCAAACCAGCAAGAATGAATCTGCTGAAGAAATATACGATTCTGACAATAGTGATAGTGAAATGGAAAATAGCGAAGAAAATAACAAAGAATCTGAATCAGGATAAAAAAAAATACTTGAAAGTAAAAGTAAAACATCTTGAAAGGAAGACAAAATCAAAAATAAAATAAATTTTAAAATTATATCATGAATTAAGTTGATAAGAAAATATAGAAATTATTCCATTCAATAATGCAACAAAAAAGGTGTAGATACCGTAAATGAAAAATGTGTAACATATTCTACCGTTTCGAAACTCTATACATGGCAAAATTACCTTTGTTGCATACTGAACAAGAAAGGAATAAACATTAGAGTGGGTCTAATGTCAACAAAGCATCCTCCAAAACACTACAGAAATTAAAAAAAAAATCTTTAAAACAATGTATTTCTCTTACAAATCTATTAATGAAGACATAAAACATACACATTCTTTTGAAAGAACTCTGCGAAAAAAAAACTGAAAACAATTCAAGTGAACAAGAACGCATTCAATTTCAAATAAGAAGTCTCAATCTCAACAACGTATTATTATTCATCTGAAATCCAATGATAACACAATTGCAATTTCTAGCACAAAATTAAGAACTTTAATTGCAAAATCATTTTTCTTGTGTTTGTTAGAAAAATAAATCATATCAGAATCTTTATTTTAAGTTTATGATTCTACTTTCATAATTTATGTTTTATTTAAGCATTAAAAACCGTTATTGTAAGATATATTCGTAGTTTCCAAATAAAAAGGTGTAATCATTGTTTATAATTAAAAAATAGTTTTTAAATGTTTAGGTCAGTTTTTAATAAGTCTGATTTGAGTGAATCAATCATAATAGAGGACCATCAATGAAAGTATCACTAACGCATCTTCTGCCAGATTAACCATGCAGACTTTGGATTACAGCACGCGTGAAACAATAGAGATTAGAATAAAAAATTCGCTCTTTTATATAAAATAACTTCAATTGGTGACGAATTTGAAAAAGACAATTTTATTATTTAAATTTTAACTATGGTCTAGCAATTATTTTTCTTGCATTCATTATTTTTAATGTTTTACAACAAATATTAAGTGCATATATTATTGTTATGATGTAGGGTTCAAGAAAATTGCCTCATATTTTAAAAATTATGAGAATAAGTTTATCAGAAGAAGATAAGGGACAAATTATCACATATAACTATAACAGAATTATGACATGGAGTTATTGAGACTCCAGATTCAAGTATGCAGTTTAAGTTATTTGAGATTTATTTTTAAGTCATTAATTTCCTTCAAGTTTCTATCACTTCATTGTAATGTGTTTCAAATTTCCATGAATGACAGTCTCCATATTACTTAAGACAAGAAACACTTTCTTTGAAAAGAATATAACAAAGTAATCGAATATTGCAGTAAAGAACAACAGAGTACTGAAAATAGTCAGCGAAAAAGTTCAAAAAGAAATCGCTATATCTAAAGTGTAATTATTACTATCTAAGTTTCTGCAATATCCCATTTAGAAAAATTCATTTCGAAAATAACAATTGAAAGTAACAAGTGCAAAAACAGCCCAGGTAATTTTAAGCAACTTTTAAAATTGATTTATACAATGCAATCTTACATAAAATATAAAATGAGAGAGGATAAAATTACAAATCCTCATTTACATAATTACAAAAAAAAAAAGAGTGAGAAACGTTACTATACTTTATCCATCCCTGTAATGCAAATACTTATACGTAGACGGAGAATTTTAATTATTCTTATACTGGTTATTATGATAATTTTGGTAATACGTTTCAAAAATGTATATATATATATATATATATATATATATATATATATATATATATATATATATATATATATATATATATATATATATATATATATATATATATATATATATATATATATATATATATATATACACTACTGGCCATTAAAATTGCGACACCAAGAAGGCGACATGCTACAGACGTGAAATTTATACGAAAGGAAGAAGGTGCTGTGATATGCAAACTATTGGCTTTTTAGCGCATTCAGACAAAGCAGGCGCCAGTAGCGACACCTACGTTGTATTTAAATCAAGAAATTGTTTAGCCGGTTCCTCATACATAAATTGCATTTGAACGTTGTTGTCTGGTGAAGAGTTGCTGTGATGCCTCGTGTAAGAAGGAGAAATGCGTACAGCACATTTCTGACTTTGATAAAGGTCGAATTGTAGCGTATCGGGATTGCAGTTTATCTTATCGCAGTATTGCTGCTCGCGTCGGTCGAGATCCAATGACTGTTAGCAGAATATGGAATCGATGGGTTCAGGACGGTAATATGGAACGCCATGCGGGATCTCAACGGTCACCAATCACTAGCAGCCGAGAAGACAGGCATATTATCCACATGGCCGTAATGGATCATGGAACCACGTCACGAGCCGTGAGTCAAGAAACGGGGTCGTTTGGAAGACAACAAGTGTCTGCACGAAACGTTCGACGACGTTTGCAGCAGCATGGACTCTCAGCTCGGAGACCATGGCTGCGGCTTCCCTTGACGCTGCGTCATAGACATGAGCGCCTTCAATTGTGAGATCAACGACGAATCTGGGCGCACGAATGGCGAGACGTCATCTTTTCAGAAGAATCCAGGTTCTGTGTACAGCATCATGATGGTCGCATCCGTGTTGGGCGGCATCGTGGTGAACGCACACTGGCAGCGTGCATTCGTTATCGTCATACTGGCCCATCATCTGGCGTGATGGTATAGGGTGCCATTGGATACACCTCTCGGTCATCTCTTGTTCGCATTGACGGTGCTTTGAGCAGTGCACGTTACATTTCTGGTGTCTTACGACCCGTGGCTTTACCCTTTATTCGAGCCATGCGAAACCCTACATTTCAGCAGGATAATGCCCGACCGCATATTGCCGGTATTGTACGCACCTTCCTTGATACGGAACATGTTCGGCTGTTGCCCTGGCCAGCACGTTCTCCAGATCTTTCACCAATAGAAAACGTCTGGTCAATGGTTGCCGAGCGTAAGGTTCGTCACCAAACACCAGTCACTAAGGTTGATGAACTGTGGCATCGTGTTGAAGCTGCATGGGCATCTGTACCTGTACATGCAATTCAATCTCTGGTTGACTCAATGCCCAGGCGTATAACTGCTGTTATTACTGCCAGAGGTGGTTGTTCTGGGTGCTGATTTCTCAGGATCTATCCATCCAAATTTTTTGAAAATTTAATCACTTGTTATTTCTAGTATAATATATTTGTCCAAGAAATATCATTTTGTTAGCTGCATTTCTTTCTGGTGTAGCAATATTAATGGCCTTCCTGGTGTATTAATTTTAATAATATGATGTCTCTGTAGTATATAGCTAATAATATGTTTAACCATCATTAAAAATTTAGCGTAATTTTCTTATAATATTTTAATTAGGTTACTTGGTAACTTAGGATACTTCTTTTCAAACAAAATGCTTGATTTCCCAATAATTCTACTTTATTTTATATTTTTTGCAAATTATTGGTGAATGCGTATGATAATAATATATTTAACTACATTCATTACTTTTTTCATCCACATCCGTCTTATATATATATATATACTGAAATTATTTAATCCTAGTAAATTACGTGTTATAACTAATTAATAAGTGAATTTTTCAGATAACTGTAATATTTATTTCAAAATTAACAAAAAAACATAAAGAAATTAAATAAAATAAAAGCATATCATAAAATATATTTAGGGACAAAAGAAAAATGTATAAAACATATCATTGCTAATTCAATTATCATAAAATTCGCACTTTTAAAAATTAATACCAAAATCATTTTGTAATTGATTTAGACTATTGCTCTAAAGTAATAAATTTGAATATTTAAAATGAATTTTTACACAAATGCTTACGAATAAAATATTTTTCTTTAAAACAGTATTAGTTTAGGGAATGTATATAAAATATACCAAAAAGATGATAGTAATCTCTTGATTGATAAAACTTAAAGAGAAGAAAACTTTTTAAAACAAGTGAATCTGAAAAATATTTTGCTAATATACATAAATTTTTTAAACATTTAAAACACATTGATATTATAATTTATTGTATAAATAAGTTCTTCGCTAGGAAATAACTATAAGTTATTTATTGAGTCAAATAAAAATTCAATCACGTTTTTAGTTTTCAATTATTCAGCGTAAAAAAATTGCAAAAAAACTTAAATAGTGTGAATTTAGATCAGTTAATCAAAAAATCAGAAATTTCAAGTGGAGACGCAATTAAAGACAGTTGCTGTTTATCAAACAAATTTATTAATTAATAATAAGTGACACGTTTATTGTTTACAATTACTTCATGCATTCTATTTGGCATCGATTTTACAAGATTTTTTAGGTTATTTAATGGCAAATTTGATTATATATCACGAATTTTGTCTTTTAAGTCCATTACTAACTCGAAGTGGCCGTTTTCGTAAACTTTTTGTGTTATCAATCCCAAGATATTTAAAATAGGGTTCAGATTGGGACTTCTACCTGGCGAGTCCATAACCTTGAAGTTTCGCTCCATGAAAAAGAATTTTTTTGCTTTAGAGTTGGGAATGCTTGCATTGTCTTGTTGAAATATCCTAAAATCTTCTTTCATATCTTCGTCATAATTCAACAGAACGTTATCAAGGAGTTTAATATGATCGGAGGAATTCATTTTAGGTTTGATCCAACAGAGGATGGTTATTCTATAGCTCGAGAAAACTCCTCACACCATCAATGTGCCTCCAGCAAAATTGCGGCTTACTGAAATCTCCTTTTTGGTTTCTATGAGATGCTAGTAATACTTGTTTCGATCTTTTCCATCTAAATTAAACATTTTCTCATCACGGAACACCATATTGTTTCATTCAGAGTCCCAATTTGCATGTTTTTTCGAAAATTCCAAATGCGCCTTCTTATACTCAATACTTAAGAGATGTTTGCGATGTTTTTTCGCCCATTTAACAACTCCAGATTGACTGATTATTTGTCTTATTCTTCGAGTTGTAACAGATAGGCATAAATCTCTCCTAATTTTAGTGGAATTTACGTTAGGTCTCATTGGCTCGCGAATTATCTGCCTCTTCTGACGGTCACTTAATTTACTACAAATACCTTGACGCTTCTTAACTCCATACATGTCACCTAGATTTGAAAAATTGCACACAACAATTGGAGAGAAATTAATTTACTTTGCAATTGAGCTATTTGATTAGTCTTCTTCATTTAAAATTCGAAATTTTGATCGCTCTGCTATCTAAGGCCCGATGTTACGTTCCATTCCGTAACTACCTTTGAATAATAAGTGTTTCAGCCAAATGTTTTGAAATATTTAGTATTTAACACACCAGAGATAGCAAACTTCTCCTTTTAAAAACTTTTGGAACAAAAATGAAGTGGCGTATAGCTAAAATTCTAGATTTAAAGTAAGTGTCTTTAATTGCGTTTTCACTCAAAATATTGGATTTTTTAAAGTAAATGATGTAGGTACTCACTAAATTAGTTTTTCTTTGCAAATTTTTCCTCAAAGTGAATGAAGACAAAAAATTTAATTCATTGTAAATGAGATTTGTAATTCACTGTAAAAAAAATTGACTGTAAATGAGAGACGTTGTGCTTTGTCCCTATCAAGCAGCTCTTGGGTAGGGCGGATCTTGTATGAGAAGTAGTGCATTATGTTTCTGAGCACTTTTCGGACGGTGCTGTAAGCATAGCCAGTCTGTCGAGAAACTGCAATTGCGCTACTGCCCCCAAACTCTGATGTCTGTGACTGTGCGTCAACAGCTGTCTTTACGGCATCAACAAGTACCGGTGTGACACGCTTGCGGTCTCTTCCAGGTTGAAATCCTAATTTACCCGTCTCTTCAAATCTCTTAATCATGGCCCGGATACCTTTAGTTGGCATTGATCTACGCCGTAGGTTCTTTCTACGACGAAATTCAGGAACTTCAGCAGAAGCATTCCCCCTGTTTTCATAAACCAGCTTCACCAATAACGCACGTTCAACTAAAAAGACCGCCATAAATACAGCCGGAAACATCGACTTAAACATGCCAACGTCTGCAAACGTTTTATACCCAAACCTGTTTTGCATAAAGCTTCCTTTTCTTCCCAAGCATGCAAATTTCGTCATTATTCTCCTACAACTGACGGATTTTCCAGGTTTTGCATTTTATTATTCATAATTCTTGTTCTGGTTTGTTAATATTGTTTCTGCTTTCCGTTTTGGCCGTTTACTGAGTTAAATTTCATGTTTTTCCAAAAAAGCGCCCTCTGGTGGACATTTTGGAAGTAAAAAATTTTTTTCGAAATTCCATGAGCGCATCTCATGTAAAGCCCATATACAAAATTTCGTTGCATTCCGTTCATCCGTTTGCTCTGTGGGATGCTGTTTATAGGGGAAGTTTAACTATAACCACCTTGTATTTTTCAAATATAATGATGTTTTTAGTCTGTACCTTAATTATATCATATCTTAACATATCAAACCTTAATTATATCATATCATTGATGCATTTTTATATCATAAATGCATCGAAAACTGTTCATTTGTTATGAATAAAATCACATGATAATTTATTCTGGAAAAGTTAGAAAAAATATCTGTTATTTTAAAATGATAATATTTAGATGATACACATGATAAAATTAAAATTAAGTATTTACTTAAATAAAATTAAATAATTATCTCTAGAATTGAAAAATTTTACGAAGTTGATAACTTTTAATATTCTTTAACTTAAATTGATAACATTTTCATAAGAATATTATGATATAAATTTAATATGGATTGCCTCGTATATATACATATATTATTAAAAAAAATAGTAATCTATTTATCATAGAAACAGGAAAGTGCATTAATACGAATGTCTACTTCTTTTTAGACAAAATGCAATGAATAAAAAATTGCAATAAATTACACGCCTCATATTCAAAATCTAATTACACTGATTACTTAAAATAACTGTGTACATTTTAAAAATATATGGACACTAATATTAAATGCCTTTTTGTTGCTCAAATGCATCAAAAAGTCTATGGAATATTTAAAAAAATATACGAATGTGCTTTATTTGTTGAAAGCGAATTACATAAGTAAATTTCATTATAATATTCTATGAACTAAAAACTGTTTCGATCCTTTTGAAGTAGCATAAATAAATGTATGATAAAAATAAAGTTTTTGAAATCAAACTTATGTAAATGTCTTATTAAAATTCATTAAAATTAGTGCAAAATTATATAGAAATATAATCATTTTTAATAAATACATTTCTTAAATTCAAATTTCTAAAATCATATTTTTATTATATTATAAAATTTAAAGGATAGTTGTTAAATTTAAGAAATATTATAAACGTTTTGTGAAGAGCTTGAACTATTACTCTTGTTACCATAATATGTTGTAAAATTAAGTATTCTATATGCAATATACATATACATGGTTTAAACACTCTTTTAATATTCCTTTCAAGATTCTAAAATTAGTGCTATGAGATTACGAGCAAAAAGTGAAGATATTGTTTGAAATTTAATTTATAATTCAATTATGACCTTGCTTAATTTTGTCATAGATATGCAACAAGCAAAACATATTAAAATTGATATTTCTTAATTCAGTTTGTTGAATATATAATAATTAAGCTTATCTAACATCTACAATGAAAGTGATTATTAAAATAATAAAAACATCTTAGATTTATGAAGAATCATTTATTAGCATGAATACGACGACCTTTGGATGTAATACAGCTTTTATCTGAAACAAAATTGATTCACATAAGTGGCGAATGATGTTTAAAGGAATATCGTACCATTTTTCATATAGATATTTTAAAATTTCTCTGATGGATACCAGAAGAGTATATAAATTTCATATTAAACGCATCTTAAATAGGTTATAAAGTTTCATTTTGATGGAGGTCTGGTGACTGTAAGGGCCAAACTCGATATTGAACTTTATCTTCGTGTTCATCATTTATGATTGGAAATAGCCTGCTGATTGAATATGAGAAAAATAAGTTTCTAAAATTCCTTCTTTTCCTGGAATCAAAGTTTGCATCATAAGAGAGACATAGTAAGCTAAAGTTTTTCGATATTTCTACCCAGTGATCCTTTTTTTTAGGGCTAAAACTAGACCTTCAGAAAGGAACCACCTACCTGCTCATGTCATGACTAACCTACCTCCATGTTTACACTTAACAATCGCAATCATTCAATTGTGAATGTGATCCGCTGCAGGGAACTGTTTTAGAGACAATTTTTCCTTCTTTCACTTATCAGTCGACCATGATTTGTTATTGCGACACAACTGTAAACGATACTTGACATCAACACTTGTGACAAGTCACTTTTTAAATGCTACACTGACATGGATAACAGTTTATAAAGTTTTCTAACTTTAATTATTGACTTTGAACATTAAAGGTGATGGTCGAGCTCTACAGTCCATTTTGTCCCAGTTCCTTTTTTAGGCACGACAATTCACTTCATACTCGTTGGTCTCCTTATTAGCCTTCTCTTTTTATTCACTACTTTGCTTTGATTAACGTGTCTGGCCGGACTCAGTCATGTTTGTGAATTCCATGCTCCTAGGAACGCCTAAAATTTAGGATATTTCATTCATATTCGCTAAAGCAGCTTGTCCTTACTTGGACCTTGCGCCATTAAAGTCAACCAACCAACAAACATATTCGCTAAATATTATTCTGAAAAATCTGATACATCCGACATTCTACATTTTCAAAAATGTCAAAAATTTGAGAACATAAATGAAGCTGAAACATATTATTAGAATGTGTACATTTATTCATATAAGTGCTAATATATGTATTCTAATATTTTTAAAGAAAATTCGTTATTTATTATTATGTTTTTATGCTTAACAAGCACATTCCAAAACGTGACTTTTATTCATAGGTGTTTTCCATTATTGTGATAACCACCTGTATAACATAAAGAACATTACTTTCCTTCTAACTTTTCAATATAATTTAATGTGCACCTACTGTATAATTTCAATCTGTTAAATTGGCTTGCATATTTAATTTTAATGTATTTAAATTATATGCATGTTATAATTATACTTATGCATGAAATGTCATAGCTAAAACATTACTGTTCTTACACACGTGAAAAAAGTTAAATTGTGAAATGCTCATTTAATTAAGTAAGCGTGGGTAGATTTCTTTCCAAACTAACTAAATTTAATCTTAATATATTAGAAAATGGTTTAAAAAACTTCTTCTTTTATTCTTTATGATTCATATGATTATGATAAATCTATACGTATGAGGAAATTGTATGTCTTTATGAGAGCATTTTAATGTGAATAAACTAAAAATAAATTCTAAAAGCTTAAATATAGTTTAAATCCACAAATAATCTTCTGAATTAACTTACAGTTAACCACATTTTTATTTAAATATTCTTTCAAAATAAAATCTAATGCATTATTAGTGTAATAACATTTGTGTTAATACACCAGATTTACATTCTAGAATTAATAAGCAAACTTTTTAAACTCACACATTTTATTGTTTAATCATAGTTTATATTATTTAAAAGAATAATTTAAAAAAAATTTAAATTGTTTCAATTTTGTTTGCATATTATTACGCTAACAGGCATTATAAAAAAAATTTCTTTAATTAAATTAAAAGTACAGTCTATGTCTTAAAAATTATACCAGATAAAAATCATATCTATGGTTAATATTTTAATGACATCAAAAATGAATTTTTCCTTTTAATTTACGAGAGCATAAATTAATAATCAAAAGTTATAAATACAATTTTGATTACTTTTTTAATAATACATTTTCGACACAAAAATAAATTGATTTCCATGAAAGATTTACTGCTTTTTAAAATGATAATTTGATTTAATATGATAAGCCTGTATATTAATTTAATTTGATAAGAGTTAATTTTTTTAATACACTGGGGACACTTTATATTGATTTTATAATATTAAATATGCAAGTTCAAAAACAAAATGTTTCAGACTTTTATTAAGTGAATGACAATCAAGTTTCTAAAGTTTTTAGGGGAAAGTCATTTAAATACTTTATATCCATTATAAAAATTAAAAGAAAGATTTTTTATTTTTTAACATCATTAATTTGTTTCTTTATCACAACTATAGTTTTATATTCTTCTCATAGTAATACTCTCTTATTTTTTTCTAATATTATTAATATGGAGTAACATTAAATTTAGGGAATAATACTTTATTTATCAATATTCTTAAGCATCATAAACTTCATTTTAGATTTCTGTGAATTGAAGGTTATTGTTTCTTCCTAGAATTATATCAAATAAAACTTTGAGATTAAACAAGATATCAGCAATCAATTTTTCATTTGATATATTCCCAGAAAATTAAACTTGAAAAGAAATTTACTATCTTTATTTCATAATTTAAAGATAAATCATTTATTGTAGTTATATCTTGTTTATTTTTCCATTAAACTTAATTTAAAATGGTTTGCATTTTTATCAAACAGAAAGGTTTCTTTAACAACTTTCTTTTATTTTTTGATCCAATGAATTGAAAATTATCACTAACTTAGAGACAGATTAATCAAAATAAATAACCTTCTTGAATTCCCCATTCAACTACAAAACTAGCTCATGAAATTAAATAATAAACTGTAAGCATCTTTACTGTTAGATAAATCAGAACTTAGAATTGGGGAGATTTAATTTTCCATCTTATATCTGTGTGTTTATTAATTATATTTTATCTTATATCCATATATTAAATAAATTATTTATGAATTAAAATTCATGACAAATTTGATGTGTTCAAAGAGGACAAGATCTATAATGTTCTTAAGTATGTAGTTTACATTCATTAATTACAAATTTTTATGAGTAATATGTTAATTAATAATGTAAATAATATAAGTTCCCAACACATTATTTTTAATTTTAAAATGAAATATTTCTTACATTCAAATATTCTTGCATCATAAATTATCATGATTGAAATCATATGCTTCAATTGCGAGTCTTAGAAGAGAATTGCTTTTCGAAATAATTGGATTGACTTTAGAATCTGGATGTCATTCAGTTTACAAAATGGATTTGATTTATATCTTGATTCTGATAAACAACAAGAGTTTTGCATTAACAGATTTCAAGTTTTCATTGTGAGTTCATTTATTTTCATTTGTACACAAATTTCTGCATTAATTCAACAATAACATGAATCTCAAAATTTTGTTACAAGCATTTAGTGTTCCAATTTTTGGAATGAAAGTGTGTAAAACATGCTCAATTATACAATTAAAAGATTATGCGTAGTTAAGGAAAGAGTGTAAAATATATATGCCTGCAACACACTATTGTTAATATTAAAATTGTAACATAAACTATTTATGTAGCATTTATATGGAAAAATTTTTAATTCTAAATGAGACGATTAACATCTTTAAGCTTGTAATAAGTATTCAGTAGTAATAATAAATATAATTTGATTTCTGTTAACTCAAATCATTTAAATATTTTCTGGAAATTAAACTACATGGAATCTAATTAAATGTTTCAATACTTTCTTATAATGTAATAATAAATTTTGAATCAAATGTTTCTTATTATGACAATTACATTAATTAATATATAAAAAGAGCAAACGAGCATGTTGCTTATATCATGCAACAAAACCACACTTTATGATATCTTGAATGTTACTTTTCTGTAAGCCAGGTAAAAATTGAAAATAAAACAAGAAAAATATAAATAACTTCTTATGCTAATTTAAAAATAATGTTTTCGTGTATAGTATATATTTAACACATTTATTTACGACATTTAAATCAAGAATTTTTCTTATTTTCAAAATATAGACTATAATAAAAGAATAGATGTTAAATTTTAATTCTACTCTATTTATTAAGAATCAGAAATTCTAAAAAAATATCATAGAAACAATCTTAAAATAATTTATGAAATCTGTGTTTCGCGTAAGCTCTGAAGTTACATAACTTTATTTAAATTCATAACTGCAATTATTTTAAAAATGATATAATTTATAAAAGAAACAATATAAAGTTTTTAAAATAACTTTTTCTTTTAAAATGTTTCTTAAATAAGAATATAGAATGTATTTCGAAACATTACTTTTAAAAATAATTAAATTTTTTCAATACAGTTGACATTCCAATAAAAACATTTCATCATATTTTGAAATAAGAAAGAATTTTCAGTGTAAGAGAAAATATTTGGAAGCCAAAACTTTAGATACAAGCAGTACATATTCTTCGCTATATACGTAAAAAGCAAAAGAAGCAGCGTATTTATGTATAAAATCTCCACACAATTTAATACCAAACACCATTTACCATGTGTACTGTTTTCATGAGAAGGGAAAATTTTTTAAATTCTTTCATTCGAACTTTTAATCAATATTTTTGTTTAAAATTTCTGTTTTCATTCTCGATATTTTATTTATTGGTTTTTTATTTTGCTGAAATTTTTCTCTGCTTTCTAAGGAATTCATCATGCTCTTATAAAATAATTTGAAATAATAATTAAAGCATTTCCCGGTTTACGCTTTTCATTTGCATTACATTTTTCACTTATTTTACTCATAATTTTTAATAATTTGTAATAAATGTAATTTTTATAAAAGAATATAATATATGTATATATATATACATATATATATATATATATATATATATATATATATATATATATATATATATATATATATATATATATATATATATATATATATATGTATATATATATATATATATATATATATACTAATTTCTATGGTTCGTCACTCTGTGATGGGAAAGAAGATGATTTTATTTATTTAAAATTTAATTTTTAAAATATTAATTAATACATAAATTTTAAAAATACTTATGTATGAATTTAATACCCGTCCTATAATTCATTGAAAATAAAATGCAAACATGATATAAAGGGCAATTTTATACCCATAAATTAGTTTTGTTTTCCGAATAATATTTTGAATGGTTTAATTTAAATAAAAAGTAATGCTTGATTTTATAGCTATAAGCTATTACTTATTTTATACCCATCAACAATTTTATTTCCCAACTTGATGCTTGATTTTACATTTGTGAACAATTTTATGCCTATAAATTATTTTAAGAAGAACAATTTGTATTGATTATTTTAAATGAATAATAAGGCTAGAATTTAACATTTTTAAACTTAAAACTGCTTTAAGAATATTTTATGTAAAACGTTTATATCTGTTATAATATATATATATATATATATATATATATATATATATATATATATATATATATATATATATATATATATATATATATATATATATATATATATGTTTATATTAAACATATTTTATTTGTCCGCAGGTGAAATTCAATAAATGTGGTTTCAATTTATTTTATTGATAACGAAGGATGATGAAGCACATATCCATCCTACCAATAAAAATCAGTTGCGTTTTCTTGTTTTGATTATACATTTTAACTTCAAATCAATTTGGAAGTCAAAAACATTGGATCACTCCAAAATATCTGTTTAGATCAAAGAGTTCTTTCATATTTTAAATTAACTATTTTATTTACAAATACATTAATTGAAAGAATAAATGCTTACCTGCCGCAATTACCCATTGTCTTTCAAATTGAATTAAATTGAAATAAGTTTTAAAGTAAAATTAGAAGTGATTATTTTCCTTATACTATTTCAGCACATAAATTATTATAAATTTTTAATTAATGTTAATGAAACAAATTTAAGTTCGGATTCTTTTAAGAATTGAAATAAATCACTTGCAAAATATTCTGTAATTCAATGTTTAAGCACTTTTACAAATTTTAGATTTTACAACATTGTCCAAAATTTTCGGATTCATTGTTAAAATGTTATGTTATATTGATTTTAAATAATATTATATGCAAAAAAGTATCTTATTTCATGCATGTTATTTAAAATGGTTTAAAATTAATAAACAACATTGAATTTAAAATTCAAATTATGTGATATTAAATGTATGTAAAAGTAAATATAAGTGTATTTCTTATAAATTGTTATTATAAGAAAGTGTTTGATTAAATTTATCTTAAAATAGTAGAATAAGTAAGTTTAAATGAACAGTAATATGTCTGATATAAAATAAAAATGTATTTGTAGTGCATTGAATTCATGTCTCATGAAGAAATAATTGTAATGATTGTAATAAGAGTAATAATTACGATAATAGTATTAATAATAAATATAATAATCATGATAATAGTAATGGCGGTCAGTCACATTAAAAAAAACAACATTCCATTGAAAAAGCTATTTATTTTTAATAATAGTTTTATTTCAAAATCAATAAAACCATATAATTATGGAAATTTTTTTTAGTTATTTCCTTTAAATCTAAAAATGCAAAATAATATAAGATTTGGTGACACCAAGATTGAAACAACAGGTCTCTCCTTTACCGAACAGCACAAAAACATCAAAAGTAAGGAGCAGAGAGTTAGAAATAGATTTTGCAAATCACTGCATGTGGAAGAACGTAATCGACCAGACATAGCTTTCCTTCTAATGATGGTTATATGTTAATGACTCTACATTCATTTCTCTGAAACAGTGACTTCTGGTGTAAAATTTTTGTGTGAATACGTTCAAAGCATGTTAAGCTGATTTTTTAATACAATATTACTTATTAAATTGTAAAAATCAATATAATCTTTGTATGTGGTTAATATACTGTTGAGGGAGCATATAACCTGTAGTCATCATGTCCACGACTCATTGACATGCCTCTTTAAAATAGAAATCCGAACTGCAGAGTTTAGATCTAATAATTATAATGTTGAAGTTTTATTTTTTTTTTCTTTTTCTCTCTAATAGCAGAATTTCTGAAGTAATATTCAAGATCTCATATGGTCTTTGCTATGAAGGTCTAACGTTACTTTATGTCAAAAGTGCGTGTGGACCAGCTTTAAGCTCTGTAAAAATACCTCAAGTACAGCCACACCTTAACACTGAAAATAACTCAGTTCGACTTATTGAAATTTTGAAATTACATTTTGAATACTCGATGTACAGAACAGATTTAACTTGTTGAATTGTTTCGGAAAAGAATTCATCATACTTTTATAATTACCTCAACATACTGTTTAGTTCCTTATATCTATTACATTTATTCTCTCTTGTAAGTGTACGTAACTGTCAATATTAAGTACACATTATCAATCTTTCTAAAGTTGGCTATGTGTTGATGACGTTTACATTTATAAATCTTAATCATTTTCTTATGGTGTAATATTTTCAGTGTGATTGTTCGCATGTCATGGAATACTAAATTATCTCTTTTTTAGGCATTTTTTAAAGAAATTCTAAAACCCTTCTTCTGAATGCTGTTTGAATAATGCAGCACATATCAATGAAAGGGAAAAACTTATAAAGTCTTAAAAATGAAAAGTTGTACAGTTTTATAATTAATGATTGTAATCATAAATGTGAGGAAGACCATTTATAACTTTATCTAACGCGTAAAGCAAAGCCTTTTTGTCTTAAGCCAAACAGAAGATCATATTTCAGCAAAACATTAGAGCTCATAAGCATTTTTTACGTCATTGTCTAAATCTTTTTTCTTAAACTAAGATATTTATCTGTTGATTTTGAAAATTTTAATTCACTTTTGGTTCGTTGTGAGAAGTTTAAATTCTTAAAGAATCCATCTATTGAAATATGTAGAATGTATATGAACAGCAGTACAAGTATCATTTAAATAGTTTTCATGACTGTAATTTAATAAAAAGAAAGAATTGAGACAGTTTAAAAGTTCATACTTCTTGAACAAATTAAGAGAGATTTTGCTTAGTTTCTTGGGGAGGATAAATTAAATGCTTACTTTGGAAGACTAATTTTTTTTAGAATTTTTTATTGAATTTATAGCGATAACAATAAGATTTTAGCTCATCTGGATGAGATATTGTAATGTGTCGTCAGCTTCTGACATTTACTAACTTGTTGCGTAATTTTCACGAAAAGTATATTCTTTGCATTTTTTGTTGAGTGAAGCAATACATATTTTAAATGTTTCAACTTTCTTACTTTTAATCAAGGAAAAATTTCCAGTATAGTAAACAACAATTTTTAGAGTCAAAATGCCTCTTATACACTGTATACATTAACATAATTTCAACAGAATTCGCCTAAAAGCTCCTTGCGATTGCTTAAAGGGTCTTGTGTTACTGAGGCAAATGCCGATGCTACATTGATCATGTCCTGATCATGAATCACCAGTCAAACATCTCTTGTGCTTCAACTAATCAGATAGACAAGTATGATGTCAGTCAATGTTTTTGTCTCTTACTTGTCTGTTAAGCAGGTTAATAAAGTAGTCATAGAATTATGAATGTATTACCAACCATTTATAGACTAGTCTAAAATAATTACTCCGTCCTAAATTATTTTTCTCAAGAACGAAAAGACACTTTTTACTTTTAAGTACATATTCGTAATACTAATATTCAAAAACAAAGACTTCACTTAGATGAAATACAATTTCTATTTATTTTACATAAACCGCTTGTGGCTTTACACCGATTCAAAGTAATTTTTATTCCGTTTTCATGTACATAAAATCAAAATGAAAAAATACGATGCTAAACAAAAAACAATTACGTAGTTGATGCGTGTAGGAAGTATAAATGAAAGATCCAAATGTTTGCTAGTCACGAATATATATTATCGTAGTTATTTGTTTTATATACATAAAAATAAAAGTCGAAATAGTTATGAAAAGTCTAACAATATAATCTTAAAATAAAAAATCTTTAGCAAAAGCATTATCAGATCTATAAAACCACATAATTTCAGATTCAGTATTTTACAAAACATTTCCGCTGAGAAAGATGTTCACAAATACTGAGTGAGTTTGTGCGATGTTGGTTTAACCCCTTTAGCGTCTGGGGTTCTGTGAAGAGAGTGCATCATTTTTGCTTCGCGGTCGGAGTTTTTTCCCCCTTTAGCACTTGTAAAGAGCACAAAAGCCTCTAATTCTTGATAAGACATACTTCCGTTGTACTTGAAACACCTCAGAATAATCACATTCTAATGACTTATAGAAGGGAAGCCCATCAATCGCTGTCAGCTGTAGAAACCCAAATATTTTGCTTTCTGAATGATCTGCTCGAAATTGTTTTAAATTCCTTATTATAATTTTTTATTACACTAAATATGAATTTTTGTTTAATTATTTTGGAAACTATTATCAGGAAATTTAATTTATTTTTAATCAGTTTTTGTATTTAAAACTATTAAAGAATTAGAAACATATAAGATAGCCATCATAATGTGTGAATATCGTGAATATCGTATTATAATTTTTAAATGTCATTATATACATATATAATAATTTCAATTATAAAATTTTTATTAAAAACAAGGAAAATATTTTTAATTTTCCAAATAGTTAAAAATGTATTGATTTTAAATAGCTGTAATAATTAAATAAATTATTTTTAAATCAAACAGCACACGCCTATATATATATATATATATATATATATATTTATATATATATATATATATATATATATATATATATATATATATATATATATATATATATATATATATATATATATATATATATATATATATATATATATATATATATATATATATATATATATATATATATATATATATATATATATATATATATATATATATATATGGATAGATATATATATATATAGATAGATAGTTAGGTATTGATAGATAAATATGTTTCATAGAAGATATGATTAACCCATTTGAAAATTAAATTTTTGGGTTCAATTAATAATTAGTTACAATTAACAACTTTTTAATTTATTTTACTACAACAAAATTCTTTAATTTCATATGAAAAAAATTGTATTGCAATTTTAATTAATGTCTATTTTACTATGTTCTGAAATATCTATTAAAATAAAAAGTAAAATAAAATAACTAAATATGTATAAATGGTTATTTTCTTCTTAAAATTCATTCAAATACAATTTTTAATTGCTAATTTCTAATTTTATATGCTTATAAACATTATTTCCCTTTACATTTTTACATTTATTGTTGTAATTAAAATTATCTTTCATATATTCTTCCTAAGACACACAAAATATATTTTATCACTGGAAATCATTGCAAAATAAATAATTTAACAATTATTTGTAATTATCATTTTCTTTTATTTTACTTCAAAAACATTATCTAAATAAAATAATTTTGCATTTTATAATTGGAAAGAGCTGGTAGATTTAAAAATTACATTTACTGATAAAACTTTTCTTGTAAAAGTTTAAAAGATTACTTCCTGTTTCTAAATATCATGCAAATATTCACAATTCAAAATTACAAACTTAATTGCTTAGTTGAATGAGTGATACCACATTTCAAAACTATTTCTTTTATCAATTTAATTATATTCTGAAGTATACTAGGAAGATGATAAAATAATGCACATTTTGGCAGGTGAATTGAATAATATTAAAAGGAAGAGAGAGAGACTCCATAAAATCTATTTTAGGGAAATAAATTTAATATGCCGTAGAATTTTATACCAAATAAATAATTTTAACGTATAATCAAATATTTTGTAAGTAACGGTTAATGCAATTACAGATTGTCCGCTTTTAAGATTAAGAATTTAAATTCAGTTGTCATGATACCAAAGTAAATATATACTTGGAATGCAATAACTGTGAGCAGATAAAAAATTTTATTGAATTTTTTATTTATTCCCATCAAAATTAATAAGGCCATCAAATATTTTATATGAAAGTCAGTACATTCATTTCATCTTAAATACGTAAAAATAAACAATATTAACTTTAAAACAAATTGAATTCGTTCCTGGTCACCAATACACACCAGTATAAAAATGTACGATATTCATAGAATTGATCAAGATAATAATGAAATATTTTAGGGCCACAAGGCTACTATTGTAAATTTTATGATTTTCAGGATACTAATAACATAATGATAAGGTATAAGCTTGTGACAAAGCTTATATATTTCTGACAACAAAAACTTTATTACATTTTAAGAATTATTAAACTATTTTAAAAATTGTGATTTTCAGATGTTTTGTGAAAATTAAAATAATAAATAAACATTTATTTTTAGTTAAATGAATATTTTTAAATAAACATTTATATACATATAATTATTATTTTTTCTTTCTGATGTATTCAGTTTACTTTTTAAAACTACACTACTGGTCATTAAAATTGCTGCTACACCAGGAAGAAATGCAGATAACAAAATGATAATTTTTGGACAAATATATTATACTAGAAATATATTAAGTGATTAAATTTTCAAAAAATTTGGATGGATAGATCCTGAGAAATCAGTACCCAGAACAACCACCTCTGGCAGTAATAACAGCAGTTATACGTCTGGTCATTGAAACAAACAGAGATTGGATTGCATGTACAGGTACAGATGCCCATGCAGCTTAAACACGATGCCACAGTTCATCAACCGTAGTGACTGGCGTTTGGAGACGAGCAAGTCGCTCGGCAACCATTGACCAGACGTTTTCTATTGGTGAAAGATCTGGAGAACGTGCTGGCCAGGGCAACAGCCGAACATGTTCCGTATCAAAGAAGATCCGTACAATACCGGCAACATGCGGTTGGGCATCATCATGCTGAAACGTAGGGTTTCGCAGGGCTCAAATAAAGTGTAGAGACACGGATCATAACACACCAGAAATGTAACCTGCACTGTTCAAAGCACCGTCAATGCGAACAAGAGGTGACCGAGACGTGTATCCAATGGCACCCCATACCATCACGCCAGGTGATGGGCCAGTATGACGATGACGAATGCACACTGCCAGTGTGCGTTCACCACGATACTGCCAAACACGGATGCGACCATCATGATGCTGTACACAGAACCTGGATTCATTTGAAAAGATGACGTCTCGCCTTTCGTGCGCCCAGGTTCGTCGTTGATCACACCATTGAAGGCGTTCTTGCCTATGACGCAGCGTCAAGGGAAGCCGCAGCCATGGTCTCCGAGCTGAGAGTCCATGATGCTGCAAACGTCGTCGAACTGTTCGTGCAGACACTTGTGGTCTTTCAAAGGACTCCGTTTTTTGACTCACGGCTCGTGACGTGGTTGCACGATCCATTACGGCCATGTGGATAATATGCCTGTATTCTCGGCTTCTTGTGAAAGGTGGCCGTTGAGATCCCGCATGGCGTTCCGTATTACCGTTCTGAGCCCATCGATTCCATATTCTGCTAACAGTCATTGGATCTCGACCGAAGCGAACAGCAATACTGCGATAAGATAAACCTCACTACAATTCGACCTTTATCAAAGTCAGAAATGTTCTGGTACGCATTTATCCTTCTTATGCGAGGCATCACAACAACTTTTCATCCGGCCACAACGTTCAAATGCAATTTGTGTATGAGGAACCGGCTGAACAATTTCCTCATTTAAACACAAGGTAGGTGTCACTACTGGCGCCTGCTTTGTCTGAATGTGCTGCAAAGCTAATCATTTGCATATCACAGCACCTTCTTCTTTTCGTATAAATTTCACTTCTGCAGCATGTCTCCTTCTTGGTGTAACAATTTTAATGTCCAGTAGTGTATATTTAGACAAATTGCTCCAAACATTTTTTTTAATTATTTGAAAAATCTACTATTTAAATTTTTCAAATAATATCACGTACTTCATCAAACACATTTTTTTTATTTTAAAAATCAATCAGCAAATGCAAATTTTAAAATTAAATATACAGTGTTTTTAACTAAATATATCCCAGTATTTTTAATTAAATATATATTTTTAAATAAATATATTACAAGTAGAGCATATAAGTGATTTTTTACTCTATTTTGAACTTTTAACTAGCTATCCCGAGGTAGCTCGGGCAAAATTCTCCATGTGTTTTCTGACTATCCAGAACCCCTTGGTAGGAGCAACTGGCTTCACTGCAATGCTTCAAATTCAACCCTCTGAATTGACGGATTACCGTGAAATCGTAGCTGGGGAACTTATTTACGTAGCGGTTACGGTGGATTTAACTAATACAAGGGAAAATGGAATATGTTTCAAGGAAAGAACAGCTATTTACGTTTTACTTTTTTATATTTATTCGCATTTAGTTTCAGTAATTAGAGGCTATTTAACAATTGAAATTTATAAGCAACGTGTATATATTAACTTTCACTTTTTCATCAAGTTTTTAATATTTTTTAGTTTTCTCACAGTATATATATATATATATATATATATATATATATATATATATATATATATATATATATATATATATATATATATATATATATATATATATATATATATATATATATATATATATGTATGTATGTATGTATGTATATATATATAATGGCATTTAAAAATTATAATACGATATTCATGGTGATAGCTTACTTGTATATTTTTAATTGTTTAAGAATTTTTTTTTTAAATAGAGAAACTGCTTGGAAATGAAATAAATTTCATGTTAATAAATTACAAAATAATTAAATTAAAATTCCTATTTAGTGTAATAAAAAATTTTAATAAGGACTTGGATAACTTTTCGAGCAGAACATTCACAACGTAAAATATGTGGATTTCTACAGCTGACAGCGATTAATGGGCTTCCCAGCTGTAAATCATTAGAGTGTGATTATTGTGAGGTGGTCCAGGATAAAACGAAAATACGTCTATTCAAGAATTGGAAGCATTTGTATTCTTGACAAGTGCTGAAGGGGGAAGAACTTGCATTGCAGCGAAAGCCAAAACTATGTTGCCACCGCGAAGCAAAAATGATTCACTTTCTTCACAGAACGCCAGCTGGTTAAGAGGTTAAATACACTTTAAATAAGATCTAAAAAAAACAATTGAATAAAACAATTCTAAACTCTTCTAAATTAATCAACCCCATGTATTATATATTAAAATGTAATATTTTAAAATATTACAAGGAGTGAAAATTTTAAATGTGTCCTTAAAAATGTAAAATTCTTAAGATATATTTTCCCCTTAGGCAGTACAAATTTATGATGAAATGTTAGAAATATTAATCTTACATGCATTCAAATTCTTTATTATAAGACGATCATTTTGGAAAAAATATGTATTCCTTATCTTGAAATTACGGGATAATTATATTGGAACAAAATTAGACAAGATGTATTCATTGTAAAAAGTGCGTAAATGTGAATATTGCTAATGCTAAAATACTTTATTAGAAAATTAAATTTATATGAGAAATACAATAATAGTTTTTTTCCTAAAATAGATTTTGATACTGAGATATATGTTATTTGCTAAAAGAGTGAATTGTGCTTACTGTTGATTCTCAAATTAAAATTTGTAACTTTACCTATGAAAAGTTTTAAATCAATTAATGAATAAATAACATATTTTTCAAATGATTAAATTTATCAAGATACGAGTGGCTATAAAAATAATAAAAACACCTTCGAATAAAAGTGATATTTTTCCCAAATATTAAAGTATAATACTTGCTACCAGCATTTCTATAGATGAAAATGTTTAAATTCTAGTAGTGTGCGCTATCTTCATTGAAAGTCCATTTTTTTTCCAAGGCGTAATATGTCAAACCTGTCTGATTTTGAATAAGAATAAATTCTAAGAACTGAAACAATTGTGACCAAAATATTTTTAGTCTTAGATGTATCAAGAATCATGACAATATACACCAAACATGATAACACAAACATAAAAAATCAAAATAGGGAATATGAAACTTAATATAAGATATTGATGAAGTGAAAAGTAATGTTTAAAAGGCAAACAACCCTAACAAAGGTAACCACAGGGCTCAGTCAGCATCTGATTCTTCAGTTTCATTGAATAGAGTCGAAGACTTCTTCATAAACAAAATATTTGTGAAAGAGAAGCAATACCGAAGGAATTTCTCATAGATTTTAATGTCAAATGTCGTCTACAATGATATAAAACTCATATAAGCTTGCCAACTATTGAAAAGAAGAAAACAATATGTTCTAAGAAATCGTATTTCCCATATTTTCCTTCAACAGGTAGAGTGCCCGTTTGGAAGACTACGATACATCAGCTCCTATCTGCCATGATATGGGCTGAAATATTGTAGGTTTCTTCTGAATACAGAAAGGAAGGTTCACTGAAGAGATGAATAAAGAAATTTTAGTTGACAGAGAGGAAAAATAGGCGCAAACATAGTTTTCAGCAGAAGATAGAATTTTTCGGAATGGTAATACGCATATCCATGTAGAGCAACTAATTCAATCATGATTGATAAACACAAGGGGGAAGTTAAGCATCTATTTTAGCCCGGACAATATCCCATTATTGACTATTTTACAGGCTTTAGTATAGAATTGATAAAACCTAAGAATCTCTCCCAGAAGTAATACAATATTTCTATGAAAATATTCCTCTGTATGCAATTGAACACTGGTTTGATAGTTTCCTTTAGAAATCTGGGTTGTATTGCATGCCAAAGGTGACTTTAAATCATAGTAATAAAGAATTTTTTTATAAATACAAGGACTTTCAGTCATTTTAATGCCCAACTGGATTTAAATAATTTTCTAAACTATTTTTAATTGTATTTTCAACCTCCAAACAAATTGTAACTTTTAATTCTTATTTGATAATTTTACTATAAAATGAATGAACAAATGATAATAATTTAAAAAAAATTTTATTTTACAAAAAACGTGTTAATTGTTAGCATATTATTTTTAGATTAAAACACTTCAATACCTATTAGTATTAAGGCGTATGATTTTGATTGAAAAGAATACATTTTTAATTAGATAATTCAATGAAATTTTCATATTATGTGATTTGAATCGTATTGATTAAAAATTAGACTTGAAGTTTTTAGGCACAAGAAATTTATGACTCTGAAAATCTATTTATATCATTTCATTTTTTGCATAAATAAGTCATTTCTGTGTATTAAATTCATGTTCATAAAGCATAAATTATTTTCTGTCCCTCTTTCTCTCTCTCTTGCTGCTCTTACAGATAATTTATATAGTAATATATGTTCAAAATGAATAATATTTTTATCTATTTCTTTTACTAATTACTCACAATTCACGGAGTAATTGTATTTTGTCAACATCAAGCCTTATACCGTTAAGCTTCATATGCAAGTTATAAAAAGGTACTTGATGATCCTAGGCGCACACCGCAATGGCGAGAGCGTAAAAGAAGGGTATATAAGGACCAATAACAAAGAAAACGTGTTCGCAACCGATGCTTAGTCGGTCGATTGGATAGCTATGACACAAAAGATGCATGTGAATGATGATGTAGGTAGTAGAATTACTCTAAGATAAACCCTAAGCAAACATTTGGGAATAATATACTCTATATGCTCAGAAGCGTGTCAAATGTTTTACATTAGCGACAGATCACTATCTTTAGCAGTTAGCCTGGAGTAAAGAATCTGCCATGTGGATCATCACTGTGGGCTCGAGCTTTGTTTTCGGACCAGTTGTGGTTTAGTTTGCAATCTGTTTCATGTCGGACGGTCATATGGAGAACGACCTGCACTTAGTACCACAAGACAACATTTTTCCCCAACGTTATTTAGGTGCAAAAGTTTTCGATTTGGAAAGCACTATACAAGGCTTCAGAATAGATCTGCATGTTCAAATTTGAAGCATGAAATGCCATATTTATCGAAACATCACTTTGAAACAAAATGTCCATTTATTTCGGAGTGCCATGGGGGCTGAATTGGTGCTTATGAAGGACAAAACACCTTCTCACTGTTTAAACATAGAAAACGACAGCCTTCAATTGGAGAATATTATCCATGTTGAATGGCCTGTATTCTCACCAAACTTTAATCTGATAAGAAAATGAAACATAGGTAGGATATGCTTTGCTGATGCATTTCAGCCCGTCAACCCTTTCCTACATCTGATAGAAATCTTTTGAGAGTATTGATTGCTGAGTAGAGTTCTCTGCCTATGTACACCTTGATAATGTGATCCTCATCATGCCTCAGCAATGCACAGGCTATTTCCTTGTATTCAAGGCATATGATGTATTAACAATCATACAAAAAACGTACAAGTGGTAAGTTGTGTAACTGATCCAGGGAAATATATAAGTGGTTTCTATGCCTTGTATCATACATAAATCCTCTTTTCTCTTCTTTCTTATTTGTTTAATGTATGGGCTTTATGAATAAATTACGTTTGTTTTGCACATTTTGTTATGATTCCGGCATTATCCTTAACTTATGGTCACGTGTGTAGCAAGTGTTACGATCTTCAAATGTTTTAGGAAAAGTATTAAATGAAACTGGATTTAAGAAAAGCATTAAATATGTAATTTAAAGGGTTTTCGAAATAAAGTTTTTTAAATATTGCATTAACTTTCTTTTTTTTTATTGAAAAAAATCCCTTTTTGATATTTTTGTTTAATATGTTATTTATCTCCACAAATTCTTTTCAAATTTATTAAAGAATATTTCAAACACGATTTCATTTATCGTGAATTTTAATATATTTTCAATTATAATAAATATGTAGCTGTTCGTCTTTTATATAAATTCTCTTATTGTTTTCACTGTTACGCATTTCGTATTTATCTCATTTAATAGCCTGACTTAGAAAAATGATTTTTGACGTTTCTGGGATCGGATAATGAATATTAAGAGAGTTCTTTAAATTTTCATTAGCCGTATTTCTAACGATCAACATTTTAAAGGCTGAGTAATTCCTCTTTACACCTCTAAACAGTTAGTCTTTGATTTCTTAATCTTAATGATAAAAAAATAATGTAGGCATTTGCTTAAGAAATGTACAGAATAAAGTATACAGTTGCTTATTTGGCATGAAAACTTTTGACAGTTCCTATAAATGATTAATATCAATATCCTTCAATTACTTCTTGTGCTCCATACAATAATTTAAAATTTTGCGCTTAAGTTTGATGCTATGATATAAGTAATTGAACTATATAAGCATAATAAATAAGGGAAAGAACTTAAGGTACTTATATCACCGATTAGAAATAACTATGAAGCAAAATGATTATATTATAATATAATGCATGTATCCATGTGCATTTTATAATGTATCGTAACTATTAAACTACGTTTACTTAAAAAAATTTTGAATCGTTTCAATAACATGGACTGAAACATGTAAGATGCTGTTAAATGCACAATTTAATCGATACATCCATAAATCCATTACATTTTCTTGTATGTATATATTAATAGACATTTATTTTTTAACTTGCATTAAATTTATTCCTAAAAAAACCATTAATGTCAAGATTAAAAGTTTTGTAGAAACAATTTAATATTATTAAAAAATTTTAAATATGCATCTCTGAATTGTTGATATATTAAATTATTTTTAAATTGAAGAATATTTTCAATTGAATAGTTTTTTTTTGGTAACAGTAAATTTGTTACTACTTTCGACTACAATGAATTTTATTTTATAAAAAATTGAATATATTTTCTTTAAATACAGTTGGTTTCAAAGTTAAATTTTAATTACAAAATTGCTTATATGCAATGATTCTAAAATTTTATCTATACGATATTCGCTATTGTTGTTGCATTTTCTTGTTCTCTATTTACATTTTACGAAATCATATAAGAATTCAAAAATAAACAGAAAGATTTTCCGATTAAATTACTTAACAACAAATTTAACATTGTTGACTGGGCTAGGATAGTAGAGAACAATGTGCCACTTATCATCAATAACATATTTTTGTGATATACTTACTACCTTATAGTCTAATATATAAAGCAAGCAAAAACTGATGATTTTGTACTTTCTATTTTAAGCATACAGAATTTATCATATTAAACATGTAACTGGTATAGCGTGAGAAATATAAAAGCAAATCGACTAAACATTTATCAAAAAATAAGAAAAAAGTTAGTGTCAATTTGATCCATAATATCAACTATCTATTTTTGTAGCAGAGCAGCATCTTATTTCCAGTTAAATATTCTTCAACAATCTATCAACAAAAACACATTTCTTTTTTTTTACGTCTCTTTTCTTAAAAATCTTTTGTTTCTTTTTGCCATGATAAATTGAAACTTAAGCAAAATAAAGTTTAGAATTATGAAAATGTCTTAGCTTCCATTTTATTTTTTGCTTAATATTTAATTTTAATGAGTTCATATTCCCTTATTTAATAGTATAAGAGATTATTTATCGCAGTTAATCAACATAAATTACGAAAATTAAACTTTATGGCATGTTAATTATTTATACAATAAAGGTGTTATATCGTACACACCAAAAAACAGTTAAGGGCAAAAAATCAACTTTTTATATTTAAATGTAATTAATTACATTGCATTTTGTATTTTAAATGGTATGTGTATATTTAAACTCGGTTAAAATGAATTGCTTTGCTCCAAGATAGAAAGAGTATATCTAAATATAAATATTTTAAAAATCAGTCAAAATCTGCAGTTTGATCAATATTACAATTTATACTCGTTTGTTTTGCATTCATGTGAAATTAACTATGTAATGTTAGTTTTAAAATATATTTAATTTTTGCACGGTAGGAAAAACATGTTATTAAAACACATTTTAACATGATTTATATTACTTAAGTCAACTTCATTTCATGTTTAGCAAAGATATTTAATTTTAAAACTTAAGTCTTATAGAGTAATATAATGTTCTGATTAAAAAATCATTCATGCTACTTTTATCAACATGATATGGAATTTTGGGATAACTAGAGCTCGTGGATCTATCTAAATTCTTATGAAATTTTCACAACATTATTATCAATAACTTTCAGATAAAATATTCAAAACAACTGACATATATTTTTTACTATGCTATTAAAATATTAATAAAATAGAAAGATATATAAAAGTATACAAATATAAGAAATACAGAAATTAACTAGTTTTGATTTCATCTTAGTATTAGTTATATCAATTAATATTATTTTTATCAAAATTTTTTCATTTCCTTCTTAACAAAACGTCATGCACTTTTTCGCTGTAAAAATTTTAAACATTTTTAATTTGGAAACGGTTTGCAATTTTATAAGAAAATCAAAAATTCTATTTCTAGTTACATTTTTATAATCTATTTGAAAGTCCTTTATTTATGTTCTAATCATATTATACAGTAGCAACAAATAAAGGATATAGATAAGTGTATATTTGCATAACTTTGAGGCCAAAGATGCTTCAGACACTGGAACAGAAAAAGTGAAATAATCCCTAGCCGCATCTTTTATCTTAGGTACTCATTATTTATTATTCATAAAAATATGGGGTTGCAAATGAATAAATTATCGTAATACGCAAAGGTAATATATTTTCAATTTTATGAGCAAACATTTTAAATAACTATTTTTATGTATGTATATTAAATACATGAATTCTAAATTTATTTGATGTACTTTAACAACTACGTTTTTCCTGTTAGAAACACAATTCTTCTTACTCTCTTAAATTTTGGAAACTATATTTTCTATGTTAGGAGAAAATTTATAAACATTAATTTTTAATACTTAATTTATGAGAATTCAAAAACATAAACAAGGTAATATAAAAAGTTAAATAATATAATCCATAATTTTATAAAATATGCTTATAGCTGAATTTGAAATATGCTATTTTAATTTTCCTTTACTTATGAACACTATTTTAATTTGTTGGAAATAGATTCAAATGAGCTCAATGAGGTTATTAATATGACATCCAAATATCATACATAATCATGAGTTTTTCTAAGCATTATTTTATGGTTAGATTACTTTTTTTATTTTCGAAAGAAAGTAAAATAATACCATACAACTTCAAAGGAAGTTTAATAATTTTTCTGTATTTTGAATAATACAGAAAAATTATTAAACTTCATAACACGGGTAATTATGCTTTTTTTATCTAAAAAAAAGTCGTAATTTGACATCAAAATTAAATTAGTTTAAAAATTAAAAGTGATTTTTTAAAAATACCAAGTTTTACGTTATGAAAAGATATTTTTCTGGTTTTATTATCACTCTAGTCAAGATTTCATTCAATCAAAAACTTTATATACTTTTTATGATGTTTAAATCATAAGCAAAATGAATTTTGTATTATAAATTTTACAACAGCACTTAATTTAAGTTGAAGTAATAATGGATTTGTGTGTCATTCAATTTTACGTTGGAGAAATTTTATAAAATCGTAACTCATCTAAAAGGAAAAGGAATTGGGGTCAGTTAATTCAATCAACTACCCCAGTCATGCATTAAGAAAGTACTATAAACTTTAGATAAGGGTTCTTAATCAAAACAGATACCATTTGCATAATATAGAACTACTTAAAATAATCCACTGAAACATAAACATCTCTATCTTTCAGATCAAGAAAAACTCAATTTCGAAGCAGAGAATGTCTTTAGATCCAGTCAATGGTATACAATTTATAATGAAACCACAACAAAATAAGAGAAATTTTTATAACAGAAATTTCTTCATTGTTTCTTCTTTAAATTTTAAATAAAGGCATTTTGTCATCTTTTACAAATATTTTCCATTTATTTTAATGTAAACACATTAAAAAGGCAAAGTTAATTTTACGATTTGAAAATTAATTGACTAAAATTTATTTTGAATGAAATTTTAAAATTTGTTTTTGCTTATTTAAATCAATTGAGCAAAATAAATTAATTAATTAAGAATTATATTTTAAATATATTGCACAAAATTTTAATTAATAAAATCATACTTACGATTAATAGATATATTAATTATAGAATGTCCAAAATATAAATAAAATTGTAAACATTTAATGAGTGTACTTACTCAAATATTCCTAAATAGTTTTCGCATTTGTTTCAAACTTTAAAAATAATTCCAAGAAACCTTGGTATAGATATAAATGTAAATGATACATTCAATATGATAAGCATTTTAAATTAATAAAATGATATTAAATATTCAATGAGATTAAAGGTAAATTTCATTTTACAGTTTAGAAACTGCTGCTGCTTTAAAAATAAAAATTAAAAAAAGAATTTAGTTTCTTCATAGATAAAAGTGATATTAGAGTGTATTTCAAATACGTTGTTTACTTTACCTTGAACAGATGTTTATTTATTGTATGGACATATATTGCTGTTTTTTGTCTTTTATGCATATTGCATTACCATAAAGGGAATGTTTGTATGTACCTGTTTCAAACATACATGCGTTAAATTTAAGCCTAGATTTTTATAAAACCATTAATGATTCCTTAAAAGATTATTTTGACATGTTAACATTGCAAATTATATTTTACATTATAATGCATTCATTTTTTTCTAATTATTCATATAAATTTGGGAGATTTTATTGTTAAACTTTACCTTCTTATTCAAGGCCGTATTCTGATGAAGGCTCATAGTCATTTTTTAAGAAAGTACAATGATACATCTTTTTTAAATGTTCTTCAAATGATTTTAATTTTTTATGAAATTAACTGAAATTATTGCTGAAATAAGAATTAAATCTTTATCTATAAAATTAACTTTTACAAACAATGGAATTGAATATAAATAAAACTATATGCATCAGTTATGAATGTAGCTGCAAATCTTTCTTATAAATATTTTCCGCATAAATATGCAGTTAAAAAATGGTTTCGGTATTCCCAATAATATTAACTAATCATTTAAACATAATATTTTTCTAAATTTCTGAAAACATATTTATGATTTGACATAAGAATAGTTTATACATTTTGTATGCTTTTAAGCACAAACAACACACTTTTTTCTAATAGCTTTGATTTAATTGTATAAAATTCTATGAACATACATCACTTAAAACTATAGTAAAAATTGAGAATATACCTTAAAGCAAAAGAAATTTTTATAGGAATGGCACGTGACCAATAGATTGTCCTCTGACTGAAAGTTGCTACGGACGCCTGCATTCATGAAGTCAATGAAATTGCTGATGGAGGGGTGGATTATTCCATTGTTGATTTCAGAAGATTTCTTTCTAGTTTTAGAAGAGTTTGTTATGATGATAGGTGAACATCAGTTCATATACCTGGAATGTTACAAATATTGTTTGGTACATGCCTGGAGAACCATGCAATTCGTTGCATGCTTCCTAAATAAGGATGTCATCCCTACAATGAGCTCGAAGGAGCTTGCAGTTGTTGTCCATAAACATGATGTAACTGGGCAGTCAAAGATGACAATGGATTTGGTGATCCTCATTCTCCTTCAGTGGGTGCGTGTCACACATTGACTGCGATCGGTGAGTGTGACACATTCCACGTTACTCACAGGTGTCCAAACTACTTCCGCTGCTGTCGAGTAGACGTGAAAAGGACGGACTTAGCTCAGGTGTAATCTCATCACCGACAGTAGTTAAAATTTACGAGGCTATTGGCGTTAGCCCAACATTTGAAGTGCGTTAAACCCTTAACCGTTTGGGGTTCTGTGAAGAAAGTACATCATTTTTGCTTCGCGGCGGCAACATAGTTTTGGCTTTCACTGCAATCCAAGTTTTTCCGCCTTTAGTACATATCAAGGATACAAGAGCCTCTAATTTTTGATGAGGCGTATTCCCGTTGTACCCTGGGCCATATCACAAAAATTACCTTTTAATGACTTACAGTGGGGAAGAATTTTAATGACTAACAGTGGGGAAGAATTAATCGCTGTTATCTGTAGAAACCCACCATTCAGTAAATAAGTTCTCCAGCTACGATTTCACGGTAATTCGTCAATTCTGAGGGTTTGAATTTGAAGCAGTGCAGTGAAGCCAGTTGCCCCTAACAAGGGTTTCGGGTTAGGCGGAAAACGCACAGAATTATTTGCTCGAGTTATCTCGGGATACCGTGTTAAGGTGTTAATTTTAAGTTACATTACAGCTGTGTATGTCTTAATGTAACTCCTGCTACTAATCTGCGAGTATAGGAAACTTTAGAACTAAATTGATTCAAAATTGTGATGCACGTTAAACAGAAGGTTAATATTACAGTCTCTTAGGAAATAATTCTGTTAATATTATTGTCTTACAGGAAATAATTCAAAATCTAGAAAAATCTTTTTTTTATCAAATTCAAACAACTTCCATCTGACAGAACAACAGTTTTTAAAACGATTGCTGTGATTAAATAACGAAGCTGAAAAACCGTAATTCATAAAACAAAGAAGTTTCTGAAAGACTATTTCTGCTTCTACTTCATATTTGGCAAGTTAAAAGCGAAATTTCCCTCGTCAGATCATTGTTTTATGCATAAAATTAAAACCAGCCATATTGTAAATTTAGAAATTAGAAACACTTGTAATTGTGACTCGCTTCTTTTTACTTTTTGCAAAATTCATTTATATTACAGTTTCATAAAATTATTATAATATTTCTTAATTGTTTTGAACAATGAAATTTAACCAACACATCTGAAGAGGATTTTATCTATAATTTATTATAAATAATTAATTTTTGTTACTATTTTAATTTTTTTCTCTTACAATGACCTAGAACTAGAAAATATTTTCAAACGGTAACACTATTTTGCTTCTAGGATAATAAAAATAGGAGACTTTTTCACAAAATTTCTATGAATTTTCAAATTTTTATTTTAGTCTTTTGTAGAACCAAAGGATGGACTTTTGACGGACAACAACAGATGGTGTTTACAGTCAACATATTTTTATTGCTTTAGAGTATTTGTTTATAATAGCGCAAACAATTTATTTTCAATAAAAAATTCATCTTTTTAACACATGATTCCGTGTATTTGTATTCAAAATCTTCAAGGACATCTTAAACTTTTTAAACTGAATTATTTTATGATTGTTTTATAATTTTTTTAAATATAATTTCTTCATGATTTAGTGAAGAGAAATTATGTAATTAACAATCTTTTTACTTACATAATTAAAATACAAGCAATTTTGATTTTATTTGAAATTTTTTTCTGAAGCCATAAGGTGTAATTTTACATTTGTATTGAATATTTTTATGTTTGTAACTTTAAGATAATGTTAAAATTTTATTTCTTAAGTTTTATATATTTTTTCAATATATTGCTTTACTTTGTATTTCCTCACGTTAGATTTTTTTTGTTTTTATCAAAAGATATCTCTAAAGACGAGATTATTTTATCGTAATATTGTTGGCTAGATTCCAGTCAAAAACTGTGCCAAATTTTAATGATAAGTCACATTAATTTGCAATTGGGAGTTTATATTTCTTTATTCAGTGAAAAATATGCTTGCAAAAATTGTTTAATTCAATTTATATTCAACAATTCTTATTATTTTGTGCGTATTTTCCCCCCATTAATATATATATAATCGTATAAATATAATTATTCTAATAATAATAATTTCCTGCTCGCCTTTCATTATTGGTAATGAATGAAGTACTACTGATAAATTAATACAAATTTCAATTTAGTTCTATCAAAATCTGTCAACCGAAAAAAATAGAGCTTTGTAATCTTTCATCTGGTTTTTTAAGTATTTTGATCCCTTAATTATTAGTAAATTTGTGCCACTAAATAAAAATTTAATTTTCCAAATTTTGAAAAACATTCATTTATGAAAATCAAATTCTGAATGTTAATTTTTATAAGTGAATGTAACATATATTGCAAATATCTAACATTAATAAACCTCCTGACAATTAAATGTATCAAAATATCCACAAATTCCATTTTATGATGATATTAATGAATCTGGTATTTTATTAAGGTATTATAAGATTTAAAGCACTCTTTGCATTATACATTGATTAACTATTTACTTTTTTTCGAAATATGCTTAAAGCTTATTTTTAGAGTAAGGATCATTACTTGACTAAATTTATCACTTATGTGACATTCAACGTTTTGCTTATAATATGAAAATGACGGGAAAATGGTAAATTGCACGGATGAAGAAAAGTTGATACTAAGTGCTATATAATTATAGTTAATAATGATTATATGATAAAAAATAGTGATTCGCCAACATTTGTCTGCATTTGCAGTTTTTTTAAAGCATCACGCATAGAAAGGCGTCATGTATCATACATGTGTTGCTGCTAACAAATGAAATTTTAAAATAATGTTCAGAAAATAAAAAAGTTGACATATAGTAATCATAACTAATACTCTTGTAGTTAAATTCTATTTTGAATTAAAGTGAAGCAATTGCTATATTTTCTTAAGCACGCAAACTTATCATTAAGTCTAACGTCTTATACTTACTTTTCAAGAAAGTAATCAAGCTAACATATCTTTAAAATTTCTGATCTAATATTTACAAAAGTTAACTTATAAAAAGAAAAAATCATTAAAATAACTTTATTTTAAAATTTTTTAAAAAATTGTAATTTAATTATAGCAAACATTTTATTTTGTATTAAGTTTTTATAGTTCATTTTTTTTATTTCCTAATTATTGTTTAAAATAACATAGCTAAAGATCAAAAACATATTACAAATAAATGATTTAAAAAGTATTCTTAATATGTTTATTTTATTGTAAGTGCATTGCCTTAAAATTTTAATCATGGTTGCATATTTTTTTAATTTTTGTTAAATTAATATTGTAATTATGAAAACTTAACAGCTTCATTTGCTTTAATAGCAATTTTTGTAATATATTGTAAATGATTTATTTATAGTAATTATTAAATTGCTTTAGTTGATCTATAATTCTAATTATAAATTCATACAACTCTAAATTTGTATAGTAAATTGTTGGCAATATTTGCAAACAAATATATTTTGTTAAATTTTTCGTTACAAGTTATTATTAATTTTTCTCTGTTAATCCTAAAAGACCTCAAACTTTTAGGTTTGGTAAATATATTTCTTAACAAATCATCTTTTTTTTTTCCTTCCTTCAATTGAAATTTTTTATTTTACATACTTTTTTACAATGTTTATAGTTTTCTTTATAATGAAATGTTTTACTGGTTTTTAAAATAAACTATTAAAGTACTTTTATCGTTATAAATAGTTTAAGTATTACGCTCATCTAATTTTATAATATATATATATATATATTACTTGAGGTATATTTCAAAATAAAATCCCTTGCACATTTCATATTATCAAATGGGAAATAAAAATCCAATATACATTTTGCACATAAAAGCAATAATCTGTGTAACATTTATTGAAATAAATAAAAAGATAAATTAAATCAATATTATAGGGAAAAAATAATATTCAAATAAATATAAATTTTTTAAACTTAGTTTTATATTTTCGATTACATTTAGATATGTGATAGTTTCCACAGAATTTTTTATTAAATACTTTAAAATTAAATAACTATGAAAAATTTTATTAATCTAATCTCAATGTTAATTTAAGCAATATTAATTTAATTTAAATAAATAACTTTCTCTTAATTAATGCTGAATGTACATTATTAAAAATTTTTTTTCTAATACTCAAACATTACTTTGACCTTACTTTTCAAAATACTGTGAGATAACTCTGGCTTGAATATCACTTTAAACACTTTGAATATATTTTTCAAAAAAAAAAATTTTAATCATTATTTATTATGGCAATGTGTAAATATATATTTGTATTCCATTTGTAGAAATACATTGATAAGAAATGTATAGCTCAATTAATTATTATATTGCAACTTAGTAGCGAAGTATAAATCACAAAAAGTTTCAAATAATATGAATTTTTCTATATTTTAATACAATGGTTCACTTTTTAATTTTTCAAATATTTAATACAAATATCCAAAATAAATTAATTGTAATAAAGAAATCATTTTTATGCATTTAAGATTATATTAAAATTTTATGATATGAAGTTAATTTTAATATTTTTTGTACAATTTGCTATTCTACAACATGGCACACACATAAAAGATAGAACTTTCTAGAATTATGTTCTAATGTAGCTAACATTCAGCAAGAAATAGAAGTTAAAAGTTCTCGCATCTTATAACGAATATATCAGTATTCTAATTAGACAATCATATTTTCGAATTTATAAAATACCAACTAAGAATTTTAATATTTATAAAATAAATATATAATTGATAAATATATAAAAAAATTACATTAAAATATTTGTTTATTTGCCCCTGATAATTTTCTAAATATCTAATCTTAATGTGTGTAACTTAATTTATAGAAATTTTTGCAATGTTTAATATTTAAAATAATTGTTGTTAATAGAAAGTATTTTTAAAAAGGCCAATATCAAAAATCTATTTATATATTTAAAAAACTTTTTATTTTCTTGCAAAATATTAGTTAATATTTTCTAAAACATTTAATTAAATATTTAGATGGTGTTATATGAATTAATAATAAATCTAACGAAGAAAATGGCAATGTTAACTCATATATTTCTTGCTTTCAGTTTAGTAAACGAAGAGAAGAATATATATTAAAATACATCAAGTTATTATTGGATGGTTTTGCTTCATTAACTTTTTTCATATTTAAGAAATAAAAGGGTTTTTCTTAACATGATTTTACTGATGCCTATACTTTTAAAAGAAAACTTAAATTTCCTAGGTACAAATTTACTAATAACTAATATTTCCTTATGAAATTACATTTTTACTATAAATAAAGTATTTTTAATAAAATTGATCATATTTGGATTAGCAACTTTTAATAATATTTAAATAATATATAAATAATTTATTTTAAATCAATTATATGATTATAATAATGTGAAAAACAACGAAACTTTAGCTATTTTGTATCAATAGATATTATCTCACTCTCAAATTATGTAAAAATAAATAAATAATAATTAAACATAAAATAATATTTTAAAATAATATAAATTAAAATAAAATACTAATAATATATAGGGAAATATATTTAATAAAGTTAAATAAGGTATATATATATATATATATATATATATATATATATATATATATATATATATATATATATATATATATATATATATATATAATTTTAATATAAAAAATAACATATTTTACATTATATATTACAAGTGTACTTAATTTTACAATTCTAAAACACGGTAAATCCATGCTTAAACTTAAGGGAATTAAGTAGAACAGTATGACCTTTTGGCATCATCTATCACTCAAATCATTTCAATTTGAGGTATATTACCACAAAAATACTTAAACAGTATAAGTATGTTTATGTGAGAAAAATATCGAATCACTAAGGACTACGCAATTTAAATACATTCTATAAGACTAAATATGTTTCAAAGTGTTTCATCAAATAAAATTGTAAAATAATCCTTTTAAAAGTTTTAACTTTTATAAATAAGTTAAATATTAATAACTTATTTATAAGTTAAAATATTTTTAAATATTACAAAAAAATAAGCAATCATTAAAAAATGGATAAGAATTTTTAGCTTATTTTTAAATAAAGATAAACTTTATGTTTTTCTTTACGTTTTCCATTGGTAATTTGTAATTTTTAATAAAGTTGACACAGTTAAAAAAATTATTACTGTCATATCTTACATCACTCATATATATTGTGTTTGTAGTAGTACCTAAATTCATATTATTCGTTGTCTTTGATCGTAAATTCTATCTAATGAAAGTTTTGGATTCATTTTTTGTTATAAAATGCAGAAATTAACATTAAATTTAAATGTCAAATCAAACAAATATAGCTCAAATAAAGATATTGTAGATACATCTAACATCATAACCCTAAACAATTTAAAATAATTGAGAAATATTTAAAGTAAAATCCATTTTAAGTATGAAATAATTGCTAATAGTTAATTAAACTATATTAATAGGGAGACAAAATGAAATATTTCTTTATACATAGTGTAGATCACACTTTTATGTAAAGAAAATGATATTAACAAAATTAAATTACGCAGACTCATATACTGCAGAATTATTTGCATTTTTAAAAAAAACAATTGTTGTTTCAAGGAAATTAATTTTTAACTATAAGAAAAATTCCCATTTCATAAAAACGCAACTGAAAATGTAACTGGTAGCATTTTTCATAATTTCATATATTTATCATTTCAAAAGTCCTTTTTTTTAATTCAAAGATATTTTATCACTTTATATATTTGTGAGAAATATTTCAGTCTTTTGTCTATAAAACATATATGAAATATGGTGCCACCGTAAAATTAAAATGTATCGAAAAAGAAAGATTTTTTCCATGAATTATAAAATGAAAAACAAGTGATTACATAATTTTTTTTTTAAATTTTAAGTACATAAAATTTAAATCACAATTTTCATTGCACTAAAAGCATTATAGATTCATATATAAATATATTTTAAAATTATATTATAATTAATAGATTTGTCACAATATTTAAAATAGATATTAAAAAAAATAAACTAATCAACTCAGAAAGAGTAAACTAAGAAAAATGTCTAATTCTTAATTTTATTCTTTCGAAATCTAGTTTCAAAGTATTAAAAAGTAAGAGATAAGAATTTTAAAATGATTTTTAATAGTGCTTGATTTATAAATCTCAAAGGTATTCCAATATTTTAAAAATGAACCAAATTATAAATAAAGTTACCAAATCATACACAAACACTATTTTAATTAGCAATGATTCAACTTAATTGCTATTAAATTCATATTATTATTGAAAAATTATTTTCCATTAAATTATTATCACGTACATAAATATTTTTCCTTCCGCGATTTGAATTTCAAAAGAAATATAGAAATTACAGTAAAATGTTATTGTTTAATTTTTATTAATGTATTGGTCATAATATTTCCTCAAAATCATCTTTTTATAAAATTTATATTAAATCTGAAAAAAATTTATTTGATATTTTATCATTACGTTATATTTTATACAATTAAAGTAATATGTACCTCATTTCCAACGCTTATAATGACTAAGCCTTAAAATTCTATTTAAATTATTTATATACTACATATTTAAGAATTTTATGAAACTTTACTCATAAACATGCTAAATATATATTCATATATTCTAAGTTATACCATATTGACATATTCAGTAAGTATTTTTATTTTAAATAAAAAACAAATTTTTTAAATATATTTTTGTTATTATTTCGAAGACATGAATTTCCTTTACAAGAAAATAAATTATGTAATTAATATAAAATTTCTCTTGTAAACAAAATTATTTCCATTACCAGAGATTTAAATCACCCTTTTTGAATTATCATTATGGAAATGTTTATCAAATATTGAATTATTCATACACATCTATTTACTATACTTCTTCCTTACCTTTGATGAAGTCTACCGCTTGCTCTAGTCCATACGTGTCCTTGTCACAGTCATCCAGCACATAGGCTCCTAGTTTAATGCCTGGCAAAAAGTGTTTCTGACTGTTCACCCAGTCCATGGTGAAGAGCATGCACTCCAACGCCTGGATGCCTCCTTGGGGCATGATGGGACCACAGATCCTTCGGTCCTCTCTCTCGTGGATCATCATCAGTCCTCCCAAGATAACATCTCCATCTATTTCCGCCGTTCTTTTAACTGGCCAGCTGTAATTGAAATGATTCGTAACTCTACGCTTTCGAAAACTGCCGGACCGTTTTTTAAGAGCCAATGAATGTCTCTTGTCTTTGAAATATTTTTGGTTTTGCTTTCTATTAAATCTATTATTTCCATGTTTAAGTCTCACTGAGTCTTCTTTATATATATTATGAATGTGATTCCATCTTGTATTATCAGGATTAAATTTACTCTTTCTTAATTCTACAATTTTCCCATCGTATTCTAACTTGTTTTTCCATATACTTCGATAAAAAGATATGTTTTTTGATTTGCAATTGCAAACATCAAAATTTTGTGTAAGTATAAAAAATAAAATAATAGAATAAAGAGTGAGAAAAATCGAGAACGCCATCGATTTCCAGGAGGTTCAAATACTGAATAGCCATGCGAGTAATATCAAACTATCGATATAAGTTTCGGACCACGTGGGAAGAGACTTTCACCAAACGACGTAATTTCTCGGCGAAGAGAACAAGTCAACTGGTTCTCGAAGTATATAACATTTCATTGAACCGCCTCTGGGATTAAACGAGCGCCATCTTACGTTCTGCTGCAGAAATTATGGATGAGGTATTAAGATTTCGTTCAGCATTTACTTCAGATGGAAAACACTAATAAACTTTATTTCAAAAGTGATGTGGAAATATATAAAAAAACTTTTTATGCATAAATTTGTTTCTCTTTTTATTAAACAAACTTGGTACCCTTTGATGAAATTAATAAAATTTAGTTTTGAAATTTCTTAATCAAAATGTTTACTTTAATTTTACGTTTACATCTTAACGTGAATATTCAGCAAAATTTGGCAATCGTATATACAAGAGGTAATTGTTAAGTATTAAGACAGACGTTTGGAATATTCTGAAGATAAATTGTCTTAAATCAGTATTAAATTATTATCTTTTTGTTTGTTTCAATAAAAATATAATTAATTGTAAACTATAAACAAATATTTCAGATTCCCATATATATATTAGATAGTTTTGATTGGAATGAATAAATTCATATTATTTACTAAGAAATACAACTATGCGCAATTGTAAATCAATTTACCTAAATAATCTCAGTTTTTATGAAATGCACTTTTCAGCAATATTAACATGAATCACATCTAAAAATATGCAAATTTGATCCGCATATTCTTCCTTTAAAGCAAATTTAATATCAGAAGATATTTTATTTAATAAAAAAGCTATTAATAGGGAAAATTTTATATTTCAGTAAAAAAAACTTATTCAATTGGAATAAAACAACCATTTTATAATTTTATACCTAGTATCATACCAGTTAATAATTTTAGTGTCATTCCCTCAAATTTCCTATTTTAAACCAAATATTGCAATTCATTCTTTAGAATAGATTTATCCATTTCGATACATTGATTCATCACACACACAAACATGGTTAATAATAACTATGCAATATTCATTTAAGCGTGTTAGACATACATAATCATTTTTTTCAATTTACCATTAAATTTATTAATATGTAAGCTAGTTCTTTTATAGTTGAAAAGAAGAATTATAAATACTAATTCTCATAAAAAATGGGAAAATTTTATTTATTCATTCGTTTAATAATATTAAATTTATGGACAAAAAATTACTTATACATATCATATTTCTCCTAGTTCATTTCCAACATTTTTAAAGTTCATTTTCAGAAGATTTGAAGACATTGAAGTTTTAGTACATCTGATGCATTATTTCAGGATTAAATTTTTGAATAATGAATGAGAAGAAGATAATATAAGAAAATGTTTTTGTGGATTATACAAACATATTTATTTAGAACAACTATGTAATAAGAATGAAAGGTAATAGAATAATATGCTATATTAAAAGGTGAAATAGTTATTATTAAAATTTATTACATCGAAATAAATATATTTTGATTGCCTTTTTTCAAACTAAATGTTTCCTAACTTATGTAAATAATCGTTTATTAATGCTTCAAATTAGATTTTAAAAATTAAGAAAAATTATGTTGAATCTAATTTCTGTTAAATGTTAGCAATAAATAAATTATATAAATTTCAGCATTTTAAAATGGTTCAATATAAATCTGATCAGTAAAATATATGAAATTTCTTATTATATAAGAAACAATGAGTCAGTTACTTAAATAAAATTCACCCTCTGAACTATATATATTTTTGAAGTTATAAATTATTGATTTTGAAATAATAAAATATTTAATGACAGTTGATGTTCAGGGATATTTAATGAGGAAACGATTTCATCATCAATTAAGCTTTCTGAATGTTTATTACAATGTATTAGGAAACTAATAATATTTAAAATGAATGTAATAAATAGAAAAAGGAGATATGCATATCTGTCTATAAGGTATTAAAATATAATTAGTTTAAAAAATACATCATTAACGAAATTAATTGTTTAAATTTCAGAAGCTACAGCCTACACATTATTTGCATTTAATTTGCAAACTATGTATATGATTTTTCTAATTACTTTCTTAAAATATGTGATTTAATTTTATAAATAATTTCTCTGTCATGTTTTATGTTAGTTTATAAATTGCACAATATTTTTTTTCAATTTATGTATATTTTTTCTTACAAATCATACTTAAACTCATTGCATAATTTCTTTCAAAACTATACCTAAATATAAATCAGATTTTGAATAACTAATAAAATTTAGCTTTTATTTAAAAAACCAAAATAGGATGAAATATTTTATCTATAATGTATATTATGGTATTATGTATATTTTCAAATTTTTATGACAAATGAAATATGGTACATATCGTGCTATTTAATGAAACTTCAATTGAAAAGCCTTTTTTAAATTTTTCAAATTTAAATATTATAAATTTTAAATATTTGATTATATATATATATATATATATATATATATATATATATATATATATATATATATATATATATATATATATATATATATATATATATATATATATATATATATATATATATATATATATATGTGTGTGTGTGTTTGTGTGTGTGTGTGTGTGCATTAGTATGCATATATATATGTAATGTGTGTGTAGTTTGTATTAATCCGTAAGCGCAATCAAGGTCTACAGATTTAATAATACTAGAAATAAAAAGGAAGAAAAAGCAAATTCATAATTCATTTACTTTATTTTATTTTTGTCTATTAATAGCTGGTTTAGTAAGGTAAACTAATTAAAAATAATACGAATTCACACTAAATCTCTAAGGCAAAGAATCAGCAAAATACATTTAATCCATATACCCAGAGATAAACTTCAAGGTTCTCAGTTCAATTTCATTCCTACTAATCCAAGCTGTACAAGGACGATATGTCGTAAGAATGTTTGCATTACTTCACGTACAAATACTCCAAGTTTTCTCTAACGGGGATTAAGGAATCGACTCTGAGTCATAGTCTGTGTGTCTCCAATAGAGTTGAAAACTGATAGATTCTTACGGAAATCAATAACTTGACCATTAAATAACAAGCGTTTTCAAAATGTTTCATTTTTTATTGTGCTATATTTAAGAATAGTATCTATAATAAATTGGAATGTAATAAAATATAGTCTGTTAAATATTTTTTAAAAGATAATAGGAATTAAAAACGCTATTTTTTAATAAATATGTAAATTTTTATATTGATTTTTTTGCAAGAAAAATTATGATTAAACTGTCATGCAATTTTCAAACAGAATTAAAAAATATTCCTATACTTTAAGAAGGTTAATAAAAACATGTCTATATAAGAAATCTAAAAAAAAATTTTAAAAGTGAAAAATTCTATATTTGTGTCTGGAATTCAAACAAAGCTTTTTATTTAAGTGATATTTAAAAGGTCTTAAATGACAGATTTTGATGAAAGTGGGTTTTATTTTTTATTAGAATTTATTTCATTTGCATAAGCTGATTTCAAAATATGCGTTGCATAAAATATAAATTATAAGCACATGTACGTTTTAATATAATTTTTAAAAAATAAGCAGGAAATGTATTTAAACATAAATTTAAAAATCGAAGAAATTATAAATCAAATACAGAAGTTTAATAAAAATAACATAAACCGATTTATTTTATGTAAATACATGTATGTTTATTAAAAATAACAAATTTAAAGAATACGATAAATAATCTGTGTTTCCACTACAAGTAAACAATTTTACTCATAACATTATTTTGATTGAAAAATTCAAGGTTAATTATTTTAAAGGAATATTAATAATTTGAGATATGGGCAACAAATTAATTTTGCAGACAAAATATCTCAAGTATAAAACACACTAGAAAAAACGGTTAGCGGCAATTTACAATCTATGTAAATATATAAGCGTGCACATGTTCTAAAAGTTCTCAACATATTTCCTTAAGTATTTAATAGCGATATCCAATACAGGGGGGAAAAATTATTTCTTGAATTCTCATTCAGGGGAGAACATTTTAAATGAACTCATAGTATAATCACCAGTGGCATAAGAATTTAACATTGAAAAAATATACACGTATGCTCTACAAATTTAGATTTAAAATGCTTGTTTTTTAAATGTATATCATAAGATTTTTCATGAATATCCTTCAGGTTACTCATGATGTAAATATAATTCTTTATATAATTAGTAAACTCAAATTTATTTATACTGTATTCCTTAGTATGGAAAGATAACATGCTTAATGAATCACAAATACAAGTTACATAGCTATTAATTCCCTATTGACAAAGTGTACAGTTAGATATTTTCTTTATTATATCATTTTTAATTAATTTTCTTATATTCATACAAGCTGCTTAAGAAAACTACAAGGTATGCAATTAGCTGCAGCTTTAGACTTTAAGATTACATTTTAAGAGAATTTGAATTACTTGGTCATAATTTCTAGCTTTTTTTAAATTAATATTGTTCTGTATCCCAGAAAACTCTTTATGTAAAACATTTAATGAAACGAAGTTTGTCATATAACCTAATTTGAAATAGTACTACATTTTTTCATTTATAAAAAGTAATCATGTCACGAGTAATTAAAATATTTGGTTTATTTGAATCAAATTCATTGTAATTCTAAAATGATACAGAAAATCATTTAATTATGAATATTATTTCATATAACAGAGTTTATTTTATCATTGCTTCAAACTATTTATTGTTCAAACTATGTAAGCTTTATTTAATTACAGAACTTCATTTTTCAATTAGGAATAAAATCTTAGGAAAGTTTTATATAACAACAATGTTATTTACATTAAGCACCTCCTTAATTTAATGAAATACCAACCATTTACCATTCACAAACTCATATATATATATATATATATATATATATATATATATATATATATATATATATATATATATATATATATATATATATATATATATATATATATATATATATATATATATATATATATAAATATATATATATATATATGTATATATATATATATATATATATATATATATGTATATATATGTATATATATATATATATATATACATATATATATATATATATATATTATATATATATATATATATAAATATATAAATATATTATATATATATATATATATATATATATATATATATATATATATATATATATATATATATATATATATATATATATATATATATATATATATATATATATATATATATATATATATATATATATATATATATATATATGTATATATATATAAATATATAAATATATTATATATATATATATATATATATATATATATATATATATATATATATATATATATATATATATATATATATATATATATATATATATATATATATATATATATATATATATATATATATATATATATATATAATAACTGAATTCTATTTTATGGGTTAACCTTTATATTTTATAACAGTATATTTTTTTAATTTTCTGGATCGCAAAAGATTACGTGTGTGATTTTTAATTTATGTGACACATCAGCACCAACATATTTGAAAGTATTTTGGACACTCAAATTTGTCACAAACTAAATTATACATTACATTTGATTCAAACAAGTCATATTCTCTAAAGAATGACTAGAGATAATATAACAGAAATGATCTTTTGTGTTACAAAAAATAAACATATAAACCTAATAGATAATCTAAAACTACTAAAATTATCTATTTTTCTCTTCCACTTAAGAATCATTAAATTAATTCCAAACACATAGAAATTTAAAAGAAATGATGGATGAGTCCTGAAGACTGAATGTAAATAGTTAAAGACAATAATGAAAGTAATAAGTATATGAAATCTTTCATATCGATCAAATTTATAAACAACGGAAAATAAAAATATATTTAACTTTCATACTAATCAGTCTTAAGTATTTCTAATAATCAAGGAATCTCAGCTCTTGAAAGAAATACATTTGAGATAAATTTATAGGAAACTACTATTAAGTCAAAAATCCCAATAACATTTATCAATCACTTAATACACGGATAAATTGGTATTGATACAGTTTATATTCATTAAACAAAGAAATATGCCCACATTTCTCTGAAATAGCAAATTAAACTTAAAAGCAATTCAAGCTTGCAATACAGATCATTCAACTGTAATTTTCATATAGCTGGAACAAATTATCATTGTTTTGCAAAAAAAGTATTTACTAACCTTTTTGATCGAAGTAACCGATATTTCAAGTTTTGGGGACAGCAATTTAATTTATATATATATATATTTATATATATATATATATATATATATATATATATATATATATATATATATATATATATACAAAATATATATATATATATATATATTATATATATATATTATATATATATATATATATATATATATATATATACAAATATATATATATATATATATATATATATATATATATATATATATATATATATATATATATATATATATATATATATATATATATATATATATATATATATATATATATATATATATATATATATATATATTGTTTGGTATACTACCATAATTGACCATTTAACTTGTTTTTTTATTTGGTTGATTAAACCAAAACTTTTACAACAATTTCAAATTTTTAACAGTCTTGTTTGTGGATTGAGAATTATTATTTTTTTCAGAAACGACGTTTACCATATAATTTATTCAATAAAAAACTTATATTCCTTCGAAAACACTTTTAGGTAAGTCCAATACCGTATAAATTCAACTGTATCTCGAGAGTATTTCTTGTAAATCCATTGAATCGAAGCAATTTATTTCCTCATCCTGCCTTTTCCCTACACATTTTTTTGGCCGAGTTCAGAAAAGAAATATAATGTTCATGCAATAGTCTGTTTTAAAAGGAACTTTGAAAGGTGAAAAAAATATATATTCAAATATTTCGTTCATTAGATTGTTTCCATTAAATTCACGATAAATTTTAAATTCAACTTCAATTGGTGAAATTTAAAAACAAAATCCATTTTATAATAATAAAAGCGAATTCTTAAAAAAAAAATTCATTTCTTTAAACAATAACCCCGACAAAAAATCATTATTTTATTTAAAGTAAATTTGTGATAAGGATTAACTATAGAAAAATTAAAGTATCATAATATGCTTTTAATCTTTCAACAGCTTCTCTTCTAAATAAATCATATATACAAATAAAATTGTTAAACTAGCAATTTGAATACATTTGGTATTAAAAATATCTATAATAATATTAATTTAACACTACTTGAAGTTATGTTCTGATATATTTTCCTGAATTACCTTTTTGAAGAAAATGAAATTCGTGAAATCGAATTTTGTTTTCACTATTAATCACTAAAATATATAATAATTTTAAAATATATTTTTTAAAATTATTAAAATCTCTTCTTGAACTGACAAAATCAGACTACAATAAATTAATATATAATTATAAGGGATAAAAATTCGTATATTATATTATATTTTTAGTATTTTCAAATAATATTATAAATATTTACATTCCCTGTCACTTCATCATCTAAATTTGTACGCTTTAAGATTTCCACGGAAGCATTTTTTAATATCTCATATTTTGCCATTTTTATAGATATTGCGTGTACAATGTGTCAGTTTTAAAAAGAAAAATTATAATTAACAATCTTTAGAAAAATTTATTTTAAACCAATTTTGTTACAAAGAAAACCTTAATTTTATGATAAGAAATTTTATTAATATATAAGTGTAAAACTAAATGTAGGGAATATTTTGCAAATATGCAAATAATAATTCTATAAAACAAAAATCTTAGTTACAAAATTTATAACATTTCATTTCTAGCCTTCAATCTGAGAGCGAAAAATTGAGAATGATTACAGGGCAGCAAATCTTAACACAGGTAAAATTATAAAACATCAGCTGATTCAAAGTCTTATAAAACTAGGAATTTTATTTTATTTTCAGAAAATAAAAGTTATTTTCATTATATTTCTTCAGAAAATACAAAAAAAAGAAATGATATGTATATTTGTTTTGAAATTTTTAGTTAAAATCAAATTAAACAGTTTTTAATTACAAAGATTTATAAATAGATGTAGGTAATGGATCACAGAGTGTGCTGCATTAGTTTCAAATAAGATTTTATATATAAATTTGCTTATTTTATAGATACTGTTAATACACTAATATTAAAATAAATAGTTTCTTTATAATTTATTAATATTTTAAGTTCTTGAAAAAATAAATGATAAAATGTTTTATATCTCTCAACGTCGGTTAACTTAGTTAACATCCGATAAAAGAAATGCAAAAGTAGAAGCAGCTCGACTTACCTGTTATGACATTTTTAAACAAAAACGTAACATGTTTTGGATGAAAATATTAGTATTTAAAAATGAAATAAGTAACCTTAGATGCTTTATATGTATATATATATATATATATATATATATATATATATATATATATATATATATATATATATATATATATATATATATATATATATATATATATATATATATATATATATATATATATATATATTCTACAAACTTCACAAAAAGTTTTTTCTTCTTTCATTTTAAACAAGGACAATCTTTAATTCTGAATATTTCTTAGACTTAACACGAAGTTAAATAAAATATTTCTTTATTTGAATAAAAATAAAAGTAATATACTTTCTTGAAAATATTAACGATTTATTTCATATGATTAATAGAATATCGGATGTTGATATATAGATTTAATTGTTTTACGGTAGATGCAGGTTCTTAAAAACCTTTAATTTACAACCACTCACCGTAGTGCGAATCAGTAGCTAGTACCTAACAAAGTCTTATGGACTTAATGATAAATTTAATTCCCACTAACGAACTAATGTTTTGAAACAAATCTTTTTTGTCAAACTCATATTCATGCATCATTTTTACGAGTCTATATTATTATCTGATTTTTTCATTTTTTTATTTTATGGATAAGAATCTCGGATAGAAATTTGTGTGTGTGTGTGTATTCAAAAGCTAATATCGGTACATTTGCCAGGAAGGATCACAGATTATATGAAATTCGCATTATAGGCTTTTACTTGGTATATGAGTAATACTTGGGATAATTAAATGATCTGGCGTGAAAAGTGATAATTAGGTCAATTTGATATGACCTATAATAAAGAACCGTTGCTGTTTGTAAAAGGAAGAACATTTTTGACGCCCTCAATATTTATTTGGTGTTGAAATGTGTCATGAAAATGTACCTTGCATTTACCTATATCAGAGGTTTTCACATTTAATAATAATGCATTTTAAGCATGGAAAATTTTATTTTTTATAAATTAAGTTATAACTCAATTTTCAATTCATCCACTTTGATTTTGTTTATATTACCAGCCTGTTATCTCAGAAAATATCGCTTTAAGAATTTAAACACCCTTTTAAAATAGTGTTTGAGGATCAGTTTAATACTAGTTTATAATTGACTTGATAATTATAAAATATTTCATATGTTTCAAATTAGAAGCATAAAGAATCTACAAATTATTACTTATTGTGATATCAGTATTATAATAAGTGCAAATGAAGACTAAGACTTTAAATTTTAAATATAATAATCACGAAATAGAATTGAATTTTAAAATTATTAACAAACTAAGAAGCGATGAAAGGAAATATTCTTAAATAAAAAAAAGTTTTCTAATTTTTATTTCATTTAAAACGTGTTTCCTTTTTCTAACTAAATATTCTGTTACACAAAATTATTTTTATATACTTATTTATTTTGTTTTGTTTCAGTGGTGTAAATATTTGAAATTTCTCAGGCAAATTTACTCATATTTTACTTTGAAAAATGTTGTCAAATGTTTAAAACCTTGAGCTTCCTATTATAATGTCTTTATTGTTATATTTTTCATGCCTGTAGCATTGCATCTTACATTTTAATGCTGTAGTTTATGCTTCTAAACCAATAAATATGTAATGTGGATAGGATTTCTTATATTGGGATCAGAATAGCTTAATATATTCATTTGAAGTCTTTTCTTTTTTGAGTTCAAAAACGACAAAAAAATTTAACTTATTTATAAAATCATTTTAAACTAGGAGAGAATCAGATTCACAGTTTGATAATTTTTTTTTTTTTAATAATTATCAATTGGGTCAACTTATTGACTTACAAGTAATTTATACAAAATTAATAAAAAATTCACACCAAAATGGATAAAGCTTATGATATATTACGTGCCATTAATGTAACATATAATAAGCTATATACATTTTCTTAAAATGCATAATAAAAAGAAGCCTTATTTTGAAATTAATAATAAAGTTTCGTTTTATAAAAAAAGCTTTATTATTAATTAAATTTTTCTTCTATTACATATAATAGACCAAAATCTATCAGCATAAATTGCTATTGATTTTTTTTTTTTATTTTATTTCCATTTTAAAGTGATTTGGTGCGCAGTATATTACACCACTATTTATTCCTTATGGGAAAGTGTGCGGTTTATTTCTATCATTTTAAATGCTAAGAGATAATATTACTTGAAACATTGTTATTTCTATTTATTTATAATGAATAAATACTTAAAAAAACCAAAAATATGATTAATTTTAATGCAGTTTTTGGTGAAAATTTAACATTCTACTCAATGAAATTTATAGTTTATAACTAATTCTCCATTAGAATGTCTTCCATTTTGATAGATTATTTCTTTATTAATAAAAGCTTATACATCTATGCTAAAAGGACTTACAACATTTTGTAATGAAAATATGAATCCATATAGAAATTATCTTAAAATTGCATCTCATAATTTATTAAAATTAATCTTCACTTTAAATGTATTTTCAAATTTAATAAAATAATTTATGTGAGCCAAAAAATTTCTTAAAACAGCTATAATTTGGACATTTTAATATGAATTTGGTTTTTTTTATTTAGATTAAAAATTCAATTATATGCATGTTCTGACATAATTAACTAATTTTTAACTAGAGCTTTACTATGGATTTATAATTTTTAGGGAATATAGGGATATAAGGTGTGTGTGTGTGTGTGTGTGTGTGTGTGTGTGTGTGTGTGTGTGTGTGTGTGTGTGTGTGTGTGTGTGTGTGTGTGTGTGTGTGTGTGTGTGTGTGTGTGTGTGTGTGTAAATTGAATTTAAGAATCAAATAATGATTGTTGTAGTTGAAAAATTTATTAAAAATTACGAATTTTTCCTTATCAGAAAAAAATATTTAACTATGAAACATTCATAATAAAATTGTTTTGTAATTTCAGGGCGAATTGATGAAGGCAGATTCAAAAACTTTTAATCTCAAATTGTACTAAATTTTCTTAAACCATTATAAACTTAATTTATATTAATTTTGTAACCCAAAAGAGTTTAGAAAATCTAATCTCATTGTAATATAAAATTTTAAATAAATTTTGTGAACATATTCAATTTCATTGATCATTCAATACAAAAATTAAATTTTTAACTTTTGCCAAATAATGTTTTATTCTGTTTGTCAATATTTCAATTTAAAATCAAAATTTGAAAATCGTATTGAATAAGTTAATTAACATTTCATTTTGAAAAATTATATTTCTAATTATTAAAAACATTTTGATAAAAAAAATTTACAAACTAACTTTTTAATTTTTATGTAAATATTCATATTTATTTTATTTCATTTTATGTGTTGGTGAAAGAGTTAAATGGAGCATTATAAAATATATTGTCCTAGTTTTTTGACAATTGTATTATTTCATCATATCAAAAAATAGTTTATTAATAAACCATAAAACTATTGATATAACCTTATGCTGTAAAATAATTTTAAAAAAATTAATATTAAAAAATATGCGAAAAAGGTTTTTTTTATAAATAATGAATAGGAGAATAATAACACATATTCGGATTTCGTGATCACTGATCGTTGATTTTAATGGTAATTTTATTTATTCATTTTAAATTCCAATACTTGTATTTTAAACATAAAGTGATTGTTTTTTTTCGTTCTAGCTGTTATAATGATTACGCCACATTATTTCAATCATTGGGTGATTACTATATCAAAGATGTCAGATAATGCTTCATCAGTATCATATAGTATTGAGACGGCATCGTAAATCCGACTTGTCAATGAATTTTCTGCAAGCTTCAAATAGCATTCTTCGAGAAGCAGCAAACAAGGCAATGCTACCATCAAATATCTGTGTGATCGGTGATGAGAAAAAATCCATTCATAATTTTTACCAAATAAAAAAAGTATTTTTATTTTTAATTCAATTCTTTTTATAATATTTAACATCATGTTACGCATGTGAAAAATAATAAATCTAACCTAAAGTTTTACCTGAGAATGAAGATTTTTATGTTAGTTATAATAAGCATAAAAATATATGTTAACAAATACGTTCACTTTTTAATTAAATTATATTTTGAGGTCTGTGTCTGGTTTGTTAAGGTATTCATTCTCATTATTAAAAGGTAGTGAGTTAGAATCCTGATCCAATTCAAGATCCACCATGTTCAACAATGGTAGCTAAGGCACATTAAATAAGTTTTGATAACAATATCCTCCTTGTGAAATGGTAATTCTGCGGATGTTTGGCCAAACATCTGCGTCTTAAGCTTATCCCAAACTTTTAAGTTACGAAAATAACTTTTGGGGCTACCGTGGCGTACCCACTGGGTACGCCACGGTAGCCCCAAAAGTTATTCATATGCGGCATTCATCCCAACCCATATGCGGTGTCGTCACTTTCGCTCTTTGTAGTACTGAAATGTGGAAATCTTAGTAATCGGGATTTGTATACAGCAACAACAACATATTAAAATTTAATACATTTTATTATTTGGTATTTAACAGAGCAACAGGTTGAAAAGCAATAACAAAATATGCTGAAAAATTCTATTTTAATTTCAATTCTTTTCCTAAGAACTTTCTTTATAGGTACAGGCACAATCTATGTATTAATAATGTATTATATTTTTATCATGTTGCACATGTATATATATATACATATATATATATATAATATATATATATATATAGTTATAATAAATTAATATAAGTCAAAAAATAATTTTTTTAACAAGTTAAAAATAGTTTTAATTTTTAAATTCAGTGAGTTAAAGTAAATAACTTTTTTTAACATTTTAAATTTAATTTTTAACTTTTAAAAATTATTTATCTTTATCTTTTTAAAAAAATTAACGTTTAAGAATATTAGTAAGTTCTATCTTGTTATAACATTCATAGATTAGTTTATTTTTCAAATTTGAATACCGAGAACAAATACATTATTTATTCACAAATTATTATTTAATTACAAAGACCATTTATGAGTATATTTGATTAAAAATTAGAATGTATGTAAATGGATCAAAAATGAATAAATTCATCATACAAAATTTTCTAAAAATCATTGATAATGACTTAAATAATGTAAATTTGAAATTATTATAAAGAAAATGCATTTTCTTTATTTATTAAAATATTTTATTAATTTTTCACTTATAAAAGTTAAAACAATAATATTGGACAAATGTAAACTACATTACTTTTCTTATTCTTAAGTAATATAATAATTAAGGGCTGTTCTTGGTGTTTATCGTCTTTAAAACTATTATTTCTATAATAAAAATAAAAATAATAAATTTTAAATGAACCTATACAAAAAATTTTAATCTTTTGCAATAAAAATTAATTCCATTCAAGGAATACAACAGTTCTAATGAAGAAAAGTTTAATCTTAAACAAGCAATAAATATAAGTGTTGCTTGGAATATTTATTTAAATTGGAAATAAAGACTCCAATCGTAAAATAATTAAAACTCATTTAAAAAAAATTAGTTTACATTTTAATGAATATATTTTTAATGGAATTAAATGATTAAGTAATCTTGAGTAATCAAAAAAATTAGCAACCTATTATTTTTAAAAAGGAAGAAGCAGACTATTCTTAAATTTTGTATGCAATTACTGTCTTGAAATGCTAAAGGAATGTGTTGCTAGAATTGTTTTAAAGAAGAAATTGTTTGGTTTTTACTTAAAATAATTTCAAAGTATATGCGGTGTATCTATGAAAAGAAGAAGAATCGAAAATATTTTTAAATGAGTAATTCAAACTTGTGGTGCTAGGTTTGTATTAGCTAAATTCATTTAAACTGAAAACAAATTTATCAACTTTAGAAACCACAAATAAAAATAAAATACACCCGATAATTAATTATTTGGCACCTTAAGTTCACTTTTTATTGCATTTACAACATTAAGTTTTGCATTTACATTTAAAAATTAAATCATAATATTGTGTTTCATTAATATTAATTAAACAATTATAAGTAAATTTTAAATTATATTTTTTAATTCATTATATGGTAGAAAATTAAAATAATCGTTAGAATTTTTGCAATATTTATATTTTCTGCTTTCAATATTTATGCTAACCACACATGAAACAAATGAACTATTATGTTACTGTAATGTTTCTTATCAATCCATAAGATACGTTGATCTGTTTGACTCTCGAAAATTTATATTTTTAATTTGGTTGATAATTTTTGAGTTCTTATATTTGCTAAACTAATTTATATTTGCTTACATCATATTTGAATGAATATCATTTTGTGAGGAAATTTTTATTTAAAGATTAATTTTAGTGAGAATTCTTTTAAAAGATCCAAAAATTATTTTGTAAAACAAACTTACCAAAACATTGAGAATTCTATTTCTTGTTTAATGTTTAAATTTATATTTTCATATTTAAATTAACAAATTTATGTAAAAAAAAATTTATCAGCAAATGTAATTAAGGATTGCAAATTCATATTTATATGCTATCCACAATTCCATATAAAAATGCTGTAAAAAATAATTTTTCTTAATAATATAATTGATATATAAAAAGGAAAATAATAATTATAATGTAATCCTTATTTCAATGAAAATTAATTTCATTTGCTATAATAACAATTGAATACTAAATAGACATGTTTTGAAGTGTGCTATTTTTAATAAAGTGAATTTTTTTATTTATTCAAATTTTTTGTTAAAATATAAATAAAATTTGTGTGTGTGTGTGTGTGTGTGTGTGTGTGTGTGTGTGTGTGTGTGTGTGTGTGTGTGTGTGTGTGTGTGTGTGTGTGTGTGTGTGTGTGTGTGTGTGTGTGTGTGTGTGTGTGTGTGTGTGTGTGTGTGTGTGTGTGTGTGTGTGTGTGTGTGTGTGTGTGTGTGTGTGTGTGTGTGTGTGTGTGTGTGTGTGTGTGTGTGTGTGTGTGTGTGTGTGTGTGTGTGTGTGTGTGTGTGTGTGTGTGTGTGTGTGTGTGTGTGTGTGTGTGTGTGTGTGTGTGTGTGTGTGTGTGTGTGTGTGTGTGTGTGTGTGTGTGTGTGTGTGTGTGTGTGTGTGTGTGTGTGTGTGTGTGTGTGTGTGTGTGTGTGTGTGTGTGTGTGTGTGTGTGTGTGTGTGTGTGTGTGTGTGTGTGTGTGTGTGTGTGTGTGTGTGTGTGTGTGTGTGTGTGTGTGTGTGTGTGTGTGTGTGTGTGTGTGTGTGTGTGTGTGTGTGTGTGTGTGTGTGTGTGTGTGTGTGTGTGTGTGTGTGTGTGTGTGTGTGTGTGTGTGTGTGTGTGTGTGTGTGTGTGTGTGTGTGTGTGTGTGTGTGTGTGTGTGTGTGTGTGTGTGTGTGTGTGTGTGTGTGTGTGTGTGTGTGTGTGTGTGTGTGTGTGTGTGTGTGTGTGTGTGTGTGTGTGTGTGTGTGTGTGTGTGTGTGTGTGTGTGTGTGTGTGTGTGTGTGTGTGTGTGTGACAGTAAAAAATATAAATTTGAATGTTAGATAAATTCTTAACAACGGATTCAGTTTCCTCATTCAAACAATTAAATTTGGTACATTTTTTCTTATTTTATATACATATATAATGTAAGTCTTATTATTTTAGGTTAAATTTTAACACTCAGAACTGCTTACCTAAAAGTATTTCATAATTAATAGTTGTTTATTTGAAATTCTTATTTATATCTTCCTACTTAGTCTTACTTGAAACGTATCATGCCCACTGATAAATATTATTGAATCATGATGTTCCAGCAAAATAAAAATATCTTGAATGATCATATATCTGTGCATTATTCAACATTATTTTTCCAGATAGCCCCTTAATGTGTCTTCTTATTCTTCTTACTGATAATAAAACCGAAGTATACAAGAAAAAATAGTATTATAGCTTTTGATATTATCATTATATGTGAGTATTTTTTCATATTAATATTTATTTCTATTCATCTTACTTTAAAGCGCATAATAACTTTTATATTCTGTATAACTTTCTAGTTTCTCTTACAAACAATACAAAAATCGCGTATTTTTAAAAGACGTATACAGTTAAAAAAATTTTAATATCCAATTTTGATAAAAAGAAAAAGTAAAATCAATGCTGTTTAATAAAAAAAATTCTTCATGTAATTTTAACTATGCATTTTGTATAAATATAATACCACTTATATATTTCTTGTTTTCCATAATTTTATCTTCTATTTGCTTCAAAATTTTGATGTGATAATATATGATTTTTTATAAGAATGATCTTAGTAAATTAGCTGTTATTAAAAATGGATTTTATTGAATTTTAAGTAACATATTATAAACCAATCTTTAAGTGTAGAATAAGCCAACGTCCAAAATAGGATAAAATCTAAAAATGTATAAAAACTCGATATCCATTTTTCAAGTGATACAGAACCTTAACAATTTTCAAAAGTAGGACAAAACCAATTCTACCAAAAAAATATATTTTCCAGAGGAGATCAGATCACTGAATGGCTATAAATTTCTTCAAAAATCACTAAGAACTAAGCAGAATGGAATAAAAAGTGACATCTTGGCTCATCATACTTCTTTCTTATCAATATCAGTCTTAAAGTTTAAGGACATTTCAAATACTCGAAGATAGCTATTATTCACAAAGACTCTCAAAAAAATTCCTCTCAGCTGTTTTTTATTTCATGGAGTATACTGCTAAAGAATTGGGATTTAAAGTGAAAGGTATGAATATTTTGAGCAGGGAACGATTTATTTTTATTTCAGTAAAAAAGAATTTTAACTATTTTTTGTTGGGGATAAAAAGAATTGGAAATTGTATAACTTATTTGTAATAAATCATCCAGTTGATCTGTGCATCAATAATATTATAGAAATATCAATCATTCATAGTTTCTTAGCTTCGTTATCAAATATTAAAAGTGTTCTTAAAAATATAAATAGATAATTAAAAATTATCTTATATAAATTACTATTATTATTAAAGCTGGAATCGTATACTTATAAATCAAATTACATTTCGTATCAATTATTGTACGTTTAATTAAATTTGTTGACAAAATTATATATTTATGTATTATGCATTATTTAACGTTCATTTTATTTACATAAGATACAAAAATAATTAAGAAGGCATTTTTGTAACTGTACTGATTGCAAAAATCCAAAGAAAATTAGCAATTCGAAATGTGACCATTTATTATAAACACTATATTTAAAAAATATCTACTATTACCTGTTTAAACTGTCTGTAGTATTTAATGCAACTAAAGAACTCATAAAATATTAAATTTAACTCCTAAATGACAGTTTTGAATATTTTAGCAAAATTGGTTAAATTTATAAAAATTTTTAGAGTAACATCCATATAACGTTTGTTTTTAACTACTTTTAATATTTTATTTTTAAACACTTGTTCAATTCTTACCAAAATTAATAATTTCACAGTAAAGTAATAAAATTCTCAACCATTGAAAAATGCATAAATTTAAATAATATAACATTCATCAATGGGAAATATAATTTATAATAATATCTATAAAATTAAATATTTGCTTTAACGTAAAATCAACATATTCTTACAGAAAATGATAAATTTGTGTACATCAGAAAATGTGCTAATTAAATAAATTCCTTAATTTATAATATTTAGCAACTTAAATAAAAAAAATATCACTTTCTTAATGCTTTATTTGTTCAAAATATTTTGACAAAATTAATAAATATATATAAATATATATATACATACATACATATATATATATATATATATATATATATATATATATATATATATATATATATATATATATATATATATATATATATATATATATATATATATATGTATATGTATATATATGTATATGTATATATACATATATATATATAATATCCATATAACCATATATGTGTGTGAGTTTAAAAATATAAATTAGTAAATATGTTTTAAAGCATAAAAAATATATAATAAGAAATCTAACCAGTTCAAAAGCAGTTAAAGAAATTTATGCTGCTATATATTAGATAATACATAAAGAACAATAAAATTATAACTGAAAATTTGAAAAATCTCTGAGTATAAAACAATACACAGTACAAAAAATAGAAGGTAAGTATAGAGACCACTTCTTCTTCAAGAGGGAGATGGTCATCTATGCAAATTAAACACTCTTTTCTGGCATGCATGTAGGACATATGTCTAAGAATCTTCGAATGATTCTCTCAAAGAGTGATTGTTTTAAAAGAGTTAAACATAAAGATATTTATTTAAGAAGTTAGAATAAAAAAGTATATCAAATCAAAATAAACAAACCTACAGTAGATGGAACTGCAGATGTAGTTTCAAAATATTAACACCAGAAAATCAGAAAGTATTTAAATATTGGAATAAAGATGAAGTTGCAAATATTAAACTTAAAATTAATATAAATATATAAGTGTCAAGATTAATTAAGTTCAAAATATTAAAATAGCTTAGGAACATGCAGTAAATTTAAAATTAAATTTTGTTTAAAGAGATTTAAGGTTAAATTAAGCTTAAAGATATTTACAGTGGTTTAAAGAAAAGTACACGAGTTTCTTGTAGAACTACAATGCTTGGGTGACTCTTCTGTAGTTGTAAAAACTATGCATTACTTCAATCTTACACGCGATACCCCACTTTATATATATTTTAAAATAAAATTAGTTGGAATGTTATGAGTCTTTGAGATGCTCAATTAGACATTTTATTTGAAATTTTGTGAATTTATGATTATAGCAAATATTATAAATGCGATTTAGTTCATGAAATATAATATTCATATATTTTTAAAGAAAAATTGGAGTTACAGTTTAATAATTTATTGAACTTAAAATTAAATTGTTTAGTTTCAGCGAAAATTTCAACACGAGTAATCAAATTATTAATACTCGTAAATAAATCTAAAACTCCCGTATTAATTCTAAATAAATTTGCTTTAATTTGAAAAAGTTCATTGGGGTGAACAAATTTAGATATGTATTCAAAATATGAATTATCAAAAATAAGAAAATCATCAATATATCTAAAAGAAAGGGATAAATAATATAGAAACAAATTTGAAAATATGCTAGAAAAGACAGACCCTTGTGGAATACCCCAATTTTGAATGAATACATTTTCACCATCATAAAGAAAATTTTAATAAATACACGCAACTTAAACAAATGATTCCAGTAATCAAAACCACTAGTTAATATATTTTCATAATACCGAAAATAGAGATACAGTTCACCGTTTAATTTATAAATTAGTAAGCTAGTGAAGAGGTCTTTAGAATCAAAGAAATTAATGCAATATCTACTATTACTTGATAAAATTCTAAGGCAGGTTTGTTATTACTAATAATCCAAGTAGCTTCAAATTTAATAATATTTTTTCAGAATCATGGTTAGATATTTAGCAAATTTAATGCCAGATTTATTCATATAAGATTTAGTTCCCACAAATAATGTATCTGAAATTTACACAAAATTTATGAAATTTTGAGAGTAACTGTTAAATAAGGAATTTTATTCTATAATATTAAAAAATTTATAAAAACCTAGATCTTTTTTTCCTTAATGATATTAGCTTTGGAATTTAAATGGTTATACAAGTTTCAATTAAAAGTTTCTTTATCAGTTAAGTTTAAATATTTTTTTACAAAAAAATGAATACTTCTTGGATACCTTATTATGTTTAATACGGGTACTGTCCTTAAGATTCTTATTGGCAATTTTTAACAGGCTAAGTTTAATACCTCGAAAGGTTGAATTATTATCTAAAATAAAATCTTTAATTATATTAAAGAGCTTAGATTCCTAGTTGTAAAAACATAAATAGGGGTACCATATAAATTAGAAATTTTTTAAAAATAAATAAATAAATATTATATAAAATTAATTATTTATTTTAGATATGTTTATTTCAAAATTTGGTCTATATTTAGGTACTTTATTCAATATTTCTTTCAGTTTATGATCATTGAAAGTTAATATAAGTTTTGAAATCATTATTAGAACAAATACATTTAGTGAGTGTATATATATATATATATATATATATATATATATATATATATATATATATATATATATATATATATATATATATATATATATATATATATATATATATATATATATATATATATATATATATATATATATATATATATATATATATATATATATATATATATATATATAACAAATTCAATCAGAGCGTTTTGACTAGAGTGAGTAAAGGTTCTAAAATACCAGATTTTGTTAGACAAATGTGTGTTAAGACAATTAATACAATTAATAGTATCCCCCTCATACAGCATTAAAAATTTATACGGATAGGAGCAAGGGCGATTGGTGGTATTTCTGTGAGATGTGTGCATATTGAGTCATCTGATAGTACAATTGACATAACAGTTAGAAAGGCTACTATTGTTTGGTTTTTAGATTGGAACTTATAACTATTTATAAGGGATAGAACTATATAGACGTGACCTCTGAACTTATCTTTTCAGAGACATTTGGGTACCAACTGACAGTCGTACCTCTATACAGCACCTGTCTTATTGCACGACCATTGAGAATAAGACAAGTTTGAATATTTTAGACCTGGTGACACGACTTTCTACTAAACACTATTTACATTATCAATGGGTTCCTTCCCATGTTGGACTGAGTGGTGACGAAATTGCATATGGCTTGGATAAGTCTGCCACTGCTGACATCTTGCAGGGCAACAACTATTCTAACGTTTCGAAAATAATAAAATGGAATTAAACGCAGTTTGAAGTGGATAGAGACCCGCCTATCCACTCTTGATACTTTCGAAAAACACCTCGTTGGTAGCACCAGATACGTATTCCCAATGTATAGCAGACTTCTCTTGCACGTTGTTTGAGTGGCCACATGAGGTCCCTTTCTTTTTAACAGTGCCAGAAAGTCTTTCTGAAGTGTCACTGGTGCAAAGCTGATCACGCCTCCCCGAGATATCTCCTTGACTGTATGAATTTTACTCTGAGTGAAGTTTTGGAGAATCCTATTTTATTTTTAAATTTTTTAATGATTTTTGGTTTTATGGAGAGGGTTCATCTTAGTTACACCATTTGGGTTATGAAACAACAAAAACAATATATATATATTTATATATATATATATATATATATATATTTATATATATACATATACACACACACATATATATATATATATGGAACAAAAATATCAGAAAATGGGCGATATTTTGTAATGCTTCAGAAGGAATAACCTGAACAAAGTCAGATGAATTGAGAAAAATAATTGATGTTTTGTAATGGAATTATTGCACGTTAAAAATGTATCAAACTTATTAAAACTAGATATGTTATAAAATGGAAAACAGTTACATTATAAATCTTAGCACACGAATATAATGAAATATTTGCATTTGAATTACAATTAAACTCTATCAAATATTCCTTCGGAAAGCTATCAAATTTTTATATTTTGAAACTTTGTGCAGTTGAACCAGTGGATCTTTATTTCCACTATTATTTAAATGAGCCCTATTATTTTTAAGTGATTAAATTAATTTAAATTCTTATGTTTAAAAAAAATTCATTTTTAACATGCTTTACCCATTTCATCTTAATGACAGCATAAAGTTAAATTTAGAGTAACAGAGTGTTTGTAATCTAACATTTTAATTTAATAGATTCGAGCAAAAACTGTCAATATTTCTTTTAAAATTATAAAAAAAATAAAATATACTTTATATGAATTATATGCATATGTATTTAAGTTTTAAAATCCATAACTTAAATCCTGATAATGTGAGTTAAGAAAAATTTATATAGAGCTTTGTTTTCAAATTAAAACTTAATACATGGTTTCTACTTAATTTTAAAATGACATGATTTATGATAAAGCGTGAATCTGTTTTCTTTAACTTGTTTCTTTTAAAAATATACATACATTTTTACCGACTGTAATTGCCAAAATAATTTTAAAAAGTCTTACTTCAAACAATTTTTAAATAAACTTAATTTATGAAAACTATCATTCAGTGACAATTCAATTAAAACCTAGAAACATTCAATTATTAATTTGACACTTTCCTCTTTAATGTTGCAGTAAGAAACCACGAGAATAAAATTTTTAGGAATTAAGAGATTTTCTAAATATATATTTTTTACTCAAAGAAACAATATGAGATTAAATGTTTGATTTAACGTATCAAGCATATGAAAACATATAACAATGCTAAGCACAAAACTAATTTTTGATCATTCTGATGATGTGATTTCCTTCTTTATCGATTTTGTTTTTACTCTTCTAGTTTAAATTTTTTTCAAAATTATCTAAAATATATTTCAATATGACAGTGAACTCACATTTTACGAGTTATTTAAAAGAAATAAATTATCAAGTGAATGATACTTTTATTAGTATTAAAAACATTTTAAAGATGCATGTCAAGCGAAAATACAAAATTAGTGATTCTTTTTGAGATTCAAAATAATAAGCGTTCAATGGGTTAGTGAATGATATTTATTTTCAGAATGTAATTTTATGCAATATAGAACTTTCATAAAATATTTTTCAATACATATTTTGAGTTTTATTGTTTATTCATCCTGCGAATAACATTTATTCTCACAATTTTTCCGAATATCGTAAAAAAGAGGAAAATTTACAGTTGAAATAATGCATTTTAATGAATAGATTGTGTCATGGTTATCTGTTATAAATAACTTAAATCAAAGATTACTGATAAAAATTAATTTAATAGCTTCTGTTAAAATGCTATACAGATTACCAATTTCTTTGAAAATATGCAATAATTATGCAAAAAATATGTTAAATAATATTTAACTTGTTAAGTTTCAAAAACTCGTGTGTTCAAAATATCTGTTGTTATTATCATATAGAAATTATCAAACATTATATTTGATAACTTTATTTTAGAAGAAAAATATTGATTCGTTCTAAGCAATGCAAAGCTTGAATAAATCATAATTATTTTGAAATATTCCACACTGAGGAAATAAATATGTCTTTAAATGAATAAATGCGTCGGGCAAAGAGATTTGGTTAGAGATACATTTTTAAATAGTAGTTATTTTTGTTTTTTCCCCTTAACCATATAAAAACAGTCTGTAAGATATTGATTGTGAAAACATCTTAAAATTATTTATTTCATACAAAAGGAATCCATTTGCTTTAAATTCATACCAATCAACTTATTTTTACGACAGTCTTTACTTAATAAATATTTGGTAGAAAATAAAATTTAAGACGCTTTTGTAATTGTTAACCAAACTATTAATTTAAATACTAAAGTTTATTAAGGTTAATAGGAGTCTATTAAAAATAATTAATAACAAAATTTTTCAAAACTTTCCTAGTTGTTATTGTGATTTAGGAAAATGTTTTCCCATCTGATTAAAATATCTTTTAACCTTTATAATTGTGAAGAGTTTTAAGCGAAAATAAATAAAATATATATATATATCAGGTTCCTTAAAATATTTTTCTACATATATTAAAATTTAATAAAATGATATTTCATAAAATGTGTAAAAATTAGTCTAGAAATATTAGAACAGTCACAAGTATTTTGGAATAAACTAAACGAATGGAAACAAACAATTAATTTCGAATAAAATAAACTCTTCATGTGCAAATAGAAAACTATATTTTATTTAAAATTCATTCGTCATTTTGGAACATAAAAAATCAATTCATTTAAAAAAATGACTTTATTCTATTAAAAAACAGTCAGTTATATCTTGGTATAAGATGTGTGGGAACTTATTACGTTTTATTATTTTCAATTCTTTAAACTCGCATTTCTATTTTTTAGCATGATAAATTAGAGTCTATGTTTTAAAAACACTTTTCCATATTTACGAAAGTTTAAATGTATAAATTTAATATTCCATTATTTTATATCAATTTAATAACTTACATGTCAAAATCAGTGAATGGTTTCATAAGGGAATTGATAAAAATACACAACTTTGCAGTGAAGTAACTGAATCTTGTTTACATTTTGAATATTTTATCCAAAAAATGTTAAAAACTTAACAAACTTTCAAGTACAGCTGTTCAGAATCTAATCTATTATGTTCTACCTTTTTGGGATTAAGAATTTTCTATTTAATGGGATGTTAAATACCTCAGGTTTGAGGTTTCAAGTACGTGAAAACTGAGTCACTTCAGGAAAATATTTCATAGAGTATTTTTTGACATTTTTGCATGCTTAAAGTATTCTATGGCAGGGTTTTTTTCACTTCTTTACCTTATTTAATTTCAATAAAGAAATCTGTGGCAAAAAATATGATAAAAATAGTTTTCATTGTAGTTTAAGTTACTTCAGAAAAACAAAATTAAGCTATAGAAAATAAAAACAGATTAAGGCTTTTGTAGGTATTTTTATTAGAAAATACATATTAGCATACATAATGATATGATGCCCTGCTATGTATTGTTGAATTTGCCTCTAACTTTTCCAAGCGAAATATTAGCGGTTTACTTTATCATAAATTTCTTGATTTCCATTAGAGAAGCGACAAAATATTTATCTTTTCACAGAGCATTTCATTTCATTTGAGTAAACAATTTTAGGTTCAAATTTAAAGAAAAGGTATTTCTCATACATTTTCTTATATTAATTCACTATATATGCTATTATTTTTTCATTTCAAATTTTAGTTCAAATATTATTAATCTGGTAAAATATAAACTTTTTATTAGTTTGATATCATATTTTATTCTAGGCTATTCCTAACTTATACATGTTTTTTTGTTTTCAAAATTATCACTAACTATTAAAATTATCTGAAATGTAAAATTTTGCTACACTTTCTAAAAATCTTCTAATTAAAAATAGAAACATTTTTACACAGAAAATATTCTAAGAATAAAATGATTTAATTATGAAAGAGGTTATAATTTTTCAACAAACTATTATAAGAAAATTCTTTTAATACTTCTGCCGATCTGGTAGGCAAATGATATGTTCTCTGGTCTTCGATTCAATAGTTCGTATTTTTCATTTATACCGTAGATGTGGATGTTTGCACCCTTTTTAAATTCCATTTCAAATGTAGGTTCAAAACTAATTGTTCAGCTATTGCAAACAATTACTGCTCTGTGACATACGAAGTAATTCTCCCTCGAATTGAACCTATTTATTCAGTTTATAGCATTGTATCTTTTGTGAGATCTGCATCTTGTGCTTTCATATATAATTTTCCAATTTCTATTCTATTTCCATATTACGAGAAGTAATTTTAATTAAATATTCTTTCTTATTTCCTAATTTTAAAATCACATATACATAAGAAACTAAAACTAAACCTGAAATAATCCCTCTGAACCAAATCTTACAGTACCTATTTGTGTTTTCTTGACAGGGGCTGCTATGATGCGAGATATTTGTCCCAGTTAGGTGGTCAATCTAAAGCAAAACCCCCAGTGTTTAGCTCCCAAACATGCTTGGCATTCAGATTACCGATTACTTTATGGGATGAAAGTGTTGAACCCGAGGATCGAATCTTAGACCTGTGCGCTGCAGGATGAGGCTTAACCACTAATCCACAGAGTTTAATCACGTTTGCATTCCAAATTCAAATATATTTTAAGTATACAAATAAAATATAATAAAAAGTATACAAATATAAGAAAATAACCCGGCTAATATTTGTATACCTCTTATTATAAAAATGTATACCTCTTATTATAAAGATGTTTACCTCTTCTTCCAAAAATAAGAGGTATATAAAATTAAGAAATACCCCGGCTGTCAACTTCCCCAGAGGAAAATGGTGCGACACTAAAATATTTATGACGCAAATTGGGATGCAAATGCATAAAAGTAAATCTAAATTAAATAATCATTATTTCTATTCTATTTTTAGATATTAATTGAGTTAGCTGATAAAACTCTCGCACTGAATTTATAATGAAAAATGATAGTGAAAATTAGCATAATTTAACCGACACGTTACTGAGCAGAATTTTTAAACATTGTACATCTTTAAAACTGGTGTGTTCATTAGAAGCCTATAAACTGTAATACAGTTAATTTCCGTAAATGGTAATTTACTTGCTGAATTATGTTTGGTTTTGAACTGTTCTGAGTACTTGTTTTTATGGCATAGCAGAAAAATTGCACACTAATTTTCCGCTGTAGGTTTTGGTCCAGTTGGTTATCGCATATCTTATCGTATTCTATTTTTGTAATTTGAAAAATTTAATTTTGTAATTTGTATTTCATTGATTTGATCTTTTTTGTATTCCAGTATATTACACCATATCTTGCTCTTTTATAGATCGATACATGTGCGGTTCATTTAATAGCCATGCATTTAATTCATAGCATTTACTCGTTTGTATGTAAATTAAAATTGCATGGCCAAAAAAAAATTACCAAATACAGTCTTTTAGTGACTAAAAATCCCTGATTTTACAATCAACCAAAATTGCATGAAATCCTTTTCCAGCTTTCAAAATTGGTTGAAATCCCAGCTATGGTTTAATGCTTGATATTTTATATAAATATTTGAAATATTTATTTCTACTTATAGTATTTGTTTGTATTATTTTCGACACATATTATGAACTTAAATAAATATTAATATCTGTAATTCGATCTTTTTCCTAAGATTACAAAATATTGAATATAATTATTAATTTTAAGTATTTAATATTAAGTATTTAAGTACAATATTTAGTAATTAAGACTTTTCCGCCGTGTTGAAAAAATATTTAAGAGATTGATTAAATAGATTAATTAAACAAAATTAGCTAAAGAGAATTATAAATTAAATTTTAATTTTACAACTTCATTAAAGTACGTGTGTAAAACATTTTGTGTAGCTTTTAATGAAATAATCAAAAATATTTATCATAAAAAAAGTCATTTTTAATGAACATAGTTTCTGTATTTTACATACTATAAAAACATTGAAATTAATACGTAATAACAATATATTGTAAATTAAATTGTAATAATGTAATTAAACATCCTTAACATAAATAAAAACCTTAAGCATGATTGAAATAAAATGAATAATTTCTGACTAAAATGTTTTTATTCATATAATTATATGTTTCCTTACAAATATTTCTTTGTTATATTTGACATTTTTTAAACGGTTTATATTAATTTCATCTTATAAATTTAATTTTTAATAATTTTTTGATTATTGATACTACGGCTGAAATCTGCAAAATGTTTATCTCTTAAGAATAATCTTTCGAAATTCATTTAAATAGCAATAATATTTGCCAATACGTATATCCTTAATCTAGCATATATTAAAGAAATAACAACAGAATTTCACTTGAAAAGGTCAAGCGAGCTTATTTCGTTCAATAACTATATGAAGTAATAAATTTATCCCGCTGAAACACAAGAGAAAAAGTTTCAATCTTTTAGTAAGAGATGCCGACAGAAAGACGAAACTGAACTGCCCTCTCTCCCTTGGTGAAAGGAAACAGGTTATCTATGAATGTCCTTCCTCGGCTAACCAAAAATTTGGAAATTGTAAATGGAGAGCTCTAACTTGTACATTAAAAATTAGTTTGCAATAAATTGCGAAATATTTTTTCAATAGATTAATAGTAAAGGGATAACCATTATTATGATGGAAATCGATAATAACTTTCAAAAATATTCTAAATACCTAAACAATATGGATTGTTGTAGTTCATGCTGTGTTCTCTATTTACTACAATTATGTAAAGTTGAATTTTGTAATTTCTAAGTACCAGAGCATCCCAAGTTATAAGCCACATTCCTTTATACTTCTTTGTCTTTATTTCCAATGTTAGATAAGCAAGCTTTTATCTACACTTATTTCCAATTCATTACAAATTTGGATATGTGTGAGCATTTTAATTATTCATATATTCTGCAACATAAATTGTAATATGGATAAGTTATAACTTAACTTTCCTAACTCGCACTCCAAACTTTTCCCAAGAAAGTATTTTATAGTGAGTGCTTGATTTCATATCAATGATTCTAATATTTATCCTTATTTTCATTTAGATCCTGAAAAACTCTGTAAGGATCGACTGTACATTGATTTTGTACCTTATCACTAAACACCATACAGTAATTTATACTATTCAGCAATTTAAACATAAAAGTACCATGTTTGTATCACTTACATTAAATATTTATTTCCTGCTTTGCTTTAACAGTGTTAATAATCTAATAATTTATGTCTAATATCAAAACTAGTTTGACAAATAAAAGTGAGTGTTTGATTTCTTTGATAGAAGTCTGATTGTAGTATGCCTTAGGAAAATAAATAACAGTAATAAAAAGTGCGCAATTTAGTATTTATATAGTATCATAAAATTATTAAGTGAAATGTATATATTTATCAAACATTGAGTAAGGCTGATGTATAATTTATCTACACTTTCATCAAATATTTTATATCGACCTTTACTGAAAGCAAAAAATGATATTTTATTTAAATCACAATAAAAAAATTGATTTAAAAGACCAGTAATATGAGAAATTTGAACTAAATCTGCAAAAATTTCTTCTTACATTTAAATTGTTATACAAAAAATTCTTATTTATAACAATTTTCTTTTTACATTTTTGAATCAATATTTTCAATATAAAAGAGAGAAATTTCTTTATTATTGAATTAATATATTGAATAAAAAATATTCTTTTTTCTATTTTTAAATTAATATATTTTAATAGATAATGAAGAGAATAATTAAAATTTCATGCATTTAGTTTTGAAATTAATCTGTTTCTTCTTACAATTTATATCATAAAGAAATTTATGTTATTTATATGTTTTAAATTTTTATCTTTATTTTACACAATAGTCATCTTTATATTTAGATCTTACAATTGACATAATCCTTATAAATGTATAGAAATTAAGTTTAAAATAAAATGTATTCACAAAAAGAGCAAAAATGTTTTGTATAATTTACTCTGAAGAATTATAGAAAGGAATTTAGGAAGAACATTTATTTCTAAGGTCAATCTCTTTAAACAATTTTAAAAGTAGATTTAAAATTGCATTGGATTTCAAAGGGACTCGTTTATGAAACTACACACTGACACTAACAGGTAGCATGAGGAGGGAAAGGAAAGAGTGGTCACATTTGCTTCGAGGAAGTTATCTAAAGCTGAAGAAAACTATTGGATCACTGAATCCCTTCCCAACAATATGTATTGTAATATTCTTCAAAATTATTGTTTCAAAAGTTATTTATATTTCACAGTACTAATAAGCAAACTCGACTTTCTACGCGGCTGGCAAGATGGGCTTTAAGAGTTCATCTCCTCGATCATCCACAAAAGGGAATGAAAATATGCTGACGTAGATTGCCAGTCCTAAAAATGCTATTTTTAAATGAAATTATGTATAAAATATTCATCACTTACTGCAGTAACCAATTTGAATTTAGAACAACCGAAGTTTGGCTGAGAAATCGTTTGATAGATGAAATGTGACCCAGATTAGAAACAATGGCTACCAATATTTGCCAATAAGATGTTGTGGTAAACTACTCACCATTTCACACAACTAGACACCTGTAAGAACGTACGATGGAAAATTTGAAGGAATTCTTAAATGTAATATCATAGTTAAAAAGTGCTGAAAACAGTGTTCATTAGTGCATTGTCTTCAAAGGCAAGCTTCTAAGTCAATGTAAGAGACATTAGAATTTTTTATACTCTTAAGCTACATATTTTTATTCAGTCTCGTCTGAAAACCGATACAAGTTATTTCACGATAAAAATGTGAGCAATAGAAAAATATCTTCTTCTAAACAAAAATTTAAAATATGTGCTATGGGATTAAATATAAAATTTTAAATACATAATTTTAATAAAATAATCTAGTTAATGTTTGTTATTAAATGATAATTAAAATCTATAACAATAGCCAAATTTGGATAATTGAATCAACGCAATTTAATTATAAGGAAACTTTGCGTGTGTTTATAATTCAAATTATATAATTTTAACTTTTCAGGACTATATAAATGATTAGACTCTAAAGTTTATGCTAAAATTTCAACTTTATATTAAAATTAATTAAGTAAGGAATTTTATAATTCATTTAATTCAATACGTTTTATTTTATTATTTTTGATTACAAATATTTATATTCTATAATTTTTATACTCATGGATGAGTTTCAAACTAGCTAAAAAACTTTTGCGATTTAAAAAAAGATACTTTCAATAGCAATGTGTATTAACGGATTTATTTTTGATATTTTTTATTCAGTGTCAGAATATAAACTGTGAAACTTATATTAAATATTTTACTAAGAGCTAGTCTTCATGAAACGACAATTTATTTTAGTTATATCTATTTTAAAATATTTAACTATTCCAATTTTAAATTTTACAGTGGTAGAATATGTATTTACAAATGTTTTATTATTTATTCTAAATTAAATTTACTTTCTAAAATAATGTCTTATAAATTATTGTAAAAATAAAAAAGCTTGAAATTAATTAATGTTTTAGTTTAAAAAATCCAACTTTTATAAGACAGTTTTTATCGTTAATTTATATTTAATTTAAATAAAAAACAGATTTATAAATAATATAAAATTATAAAACTTATGTATTGTTCTATTTATTTATGAATTTGAAAAAAAAATTTTTTGTGATTAGCAAAAATTTCGTAAAAAAATAAAGTTTACAATTTTATACCATATAAAGAAATTCTTGTTTAGATTCCTTCAAATAAATGAGATTAAACTTTATTTCTATACATTTTATTAGATTCTCAATTTATTGATTCAGCCTTTAGAATAATTATTAAAATTTCATAAATTAAATTTTATTCCCGTGAAACCATGGAGCATATACACGCTTCAAAATAGCATGCGTATTTAATCTAAAGTGAAAGAACGAATATTTACTTTAAATTATTTTTAATCAAAAAAATGTGACAACATGTACTAGAATATCTAGCTTTAATAATTGCACGGATATCGTAAGGAAGTAGAAAAAAAGAATAATATTCATTCTCCAAACTATTATTAAATAACGAGTAATCCAACTTGAAAAGAAAGTGTTGATGCGCTTTGCTTAATACTAAAACATCCTTTAACTGGAAACATAATAGTAAAACACATTTGTAAAATTATAACATTATTTATTTAAAACTAATAATTTATTATACATGCATACATATATGTGTGTGGTTGGATAGGTGTGCGTATGCGTGTGTAGATAGATAAATAGTTATACATGAAATAGTTACAAAAAAATGCATTCTTTTGAATTTGTGGAGAAAATACTCCTGATATTAAAACATGGATTTGAATTAAATTTCAAAAGTTGTGCAGTGTAAAATGCATCGTGAACCGTACTAATCATTCAACTCATAGTAAGTGTTTATCACTCCTTTATTCTAAATGAAAGTTCTCTGCTTGTTATAATTAAATAACTTTGCATAAAATAACTCAGTGAAAGCTGCCGTTAGAAATTCCAAACAACTAGGAAGATTTAAGTGTTAGATATTCCAAATAATTGGAACTTTACAGATTCAGTAATTATCCAGTTTACCGTAGCAATAAATGGTTGGAAGTAAATGAATTCTATTGTTTCATTATACTTCAGTTTTCTCTCGAGAACAAATTTAGCTTGAAACCTAAATGCACAAAAGGCTAATAAAAGGATAATTTAACACTAACTGAGCGCGAACAATTTTGAAATAATTTTATATGTTGTATAATTGTTAAAGATAGTAAAATTTTATACTTAAATTTATTCAATACTTCTTAATGTATGTAAATGATAATCTGACATCATATCCTTTCATTTATTATGAAAAATGTGAAGTTAAGTCTTAAGTTATTAAGTTAAAATTTTTATATGCAAATACAAGCATACTCAATCAGTGTTTATGTATTATTCACATAGAGCAAACAAAAATTAAGATTTTATTTATTTTATTTTATTTTATTTATTATTTTTTTTCTTTTTATGTTAATCATTGTTTTAGTTTTCATTACTACAGTATAATTAAAAAATGTGTCTTTGTAAGCCTTTTATAATTCAAAAAGTTTATTTATTACATTAAATCGTTAAATTACTTTTGTAATTTATTACATTAAAATAACCTATTAAATATATATATATATATATATATATATATATATATAAAGTAATGGCCATTTTGCGAAATTTTTACGTTTTTGAGTTTTGTATGCTTATAAAAAGCGTTACGTTTCACAAAATGCAAACTTGCATACATCATTTTAAAGAGAATTTATTCCTGAATTCAATACATAACACAAAATTCAATTATTTGCAATACAAAATGTCAAACGATAATAATTATCGATATACATTAGATAGTGATGATTGCAGTGAGTTACAAGTACTTAGTAGAGTACACTTTATTTTTGATTACAGCTTCACATCGACATTTCATTGAGCTGACAAAAGTTTTAAGCTCTTCTTTCGTTATTACATGATGCCAGGAAATAAGTATACCATCAATGTTTTCCCTTTTATTTGATGGGCGCCTTATTCGGGCAAGAGTTTTCAAACGGTGCCACAAATTTTCGATAGGATTGAGGTCAGGACTGTTTCCTGGCCATGAAAACAATTTAATGCTCTTTATATGAAACCACTCTTTAAATATTTTGGCCATGTAGCAAGGAGCAGAATCCTGCTGAAAAATAAACGAAGCATTGTTGGGAAAGAGATCTCTGATGGAAGGTAGAAGTTTTGATTATACAATAGTGCAAATGTATTTTCTGGTATTCAGTGTTCCATCGATGACATGAAGGCGACCAATAACATCTGCTGACATGCATGACTAAATCAAACACAAACTGTGTTCTTCACAGTTGCTTGAATGCAGTCAGGATGTAGCTCTTCTCCTATTCTAAGTCTTACATATTTTCGCCCATCACTATTGAATTACGATAGCTTAATTTCATCACTTCACGTAACTTGTGACCATTGATCATATGTTCAATTAATGTGTTTCTTTGCCCACTGTCTTTTTTTTTTTTTTTTTTTTTTTTTTTGCTAAAAACTGAGATAAGGTTTTTTTCATAGAACTCTACCTCTCAACCCAACCTCTATTTATCTTCTCCTGATTGTTCTTGAACTGAAAGGAACACCAGCATCATTCATATCAATTCTGATGGCAGCTGATGACATTTTTCTATCTTAGGAGACATAGCTTTTTCATTCTTCTGTCATCAATAGATGTGGTGCATCTTTTTTGGCCTTTCCCTTCTTTTTTTTATTGAATTTATCTCCTGATATCGTAAACAAAACTCCATATGTAGTCACTGAACCACCCACCTGTCTTGCAATTTCAGCATAGGAAAGACCACTTTCTTGTTACACAATAATATTACATCTCTTCCTAGGTGTCCTATCTACTTTTTTTTTTTTTTTTTGATGTCACTGCTTCTTGACTTATATTAAAAATTTTTACAAAAATTCCTACTTGTAATTGCAGCATACAAGAAACAGGTCCTCCTTCAACAGAATAAAGCAAAATAATGATTTATTAGCAATGAAATGAGGCTATAATTTTTTCTTGGCATCATATAATAACGAAAAAAGAGCTTAAAACTTTTGCCATCTCAATGAAACGTCGATGTGAAGCTGTAATCAAATATAAAGTATATTCTACTAAGTACTGATAACTCACTGCAATTATCACAATTTATTGTATATCGATAACTATTATCGTTTAACTTTTTTGCATTGCAAATAATTGAATTATGTATTTTGTATCGAATTCAGTAATAAATTCTCTTTAAAAAGATGTACACAAGCTTGCATTCTGTGAAACGTAACGTTTTCTATAAGCATACAAAATTCAAAAACATAAAAATTTCCAAAAGTGTCCACAATTTTGATCACGACTGTATACATACATATATATATATATATATATTATATATATATATATATGTGTGTGTGTGTGTGTGTGTGTGTGTGTGTGTGTGTGTGTGTGTGTGTGTGTGTGTGTGTGTGTGTGTGTGTGTGTGTGTGTGTGTGTGTGTGTGTGTGTGTGTGTGTGTGTGTGTGTGTGTGTGTGTGTGTGTGTGTGTGTGTGTGTGCGTATCAATTATCCTTATGTCAATCGTATTCCATTCATAATTAGCTATAGGATGATTTTTACCATCTAATTTTCAACTTTATAACTAATTTGAGCCTTATATATATTTACAAGAAATGATAAAATTTGATTATTATTATCCATTATATATTACCATAGAATGTAATAATGTAAATTACTTTAAAATAAAAATACTTTAGTTTCCATTAAGCATTAATGGAACATCTTCCCCAAAAATATGAATAGATATTTTCGATGAAAATATGCAGCATGGCTCATTTTATTCTGAGACCAATGATGTTTATCACCAACTTTCAAACATAAGCAATTGTTAGTTGTTAACTTCTGTATTTTGTGCTGAGAGGATAAAGTTAGTTAATTGTGAGTGTTAAATAAAAATATTTTCCTAATTAAATTATTCTGACTTTCTAGGTTTGAAAACACTTGCATATATTATTGCTAATTCTTCCTAAAAAATAAGATTTTACCAAATAGAGTTTCACAAAGAAACCAGTTCAGAGCTGTTTTGACATCAGGCATATTTTTATATCAGGAACCAATAACCAAAAGTAACTAAATTTTAAAATTTTCTTACAAATTTTTACAATGTTGCAATCAAACTAATCTATTTTTTCTTCGTACGATCTACTTTATAAGCATGTAAATTATGAAAATTAGCTAAATTATAAGTGATTAGCTTGAAAACATTGCTAAAATGTGTGTAAATATTTTTATTTACTAGAATCTTCTTTAAATAATCATTGTTTAAAATCATAAGTATTTAAATAAATTCTGTAGTAGACTCAAAAATTTTCTTTTTCACTTTGCACATACACATTTTTAAATAAACTATAAGCTAAATAGCAGATTTCTATTGAAAACGAAATGTAAGTTTACTGGTTTTAGAAGTTTTTCCATAGGGATGTAAGACTAAAATAACTCTTATGAAATATTAATATTATCTCTTTAAAGCTATATGCATCATAAAACAAAATAAAAAATTTAACAGTTAAAAATAGTGATCTCCATTTAACCCCAGGTTTCAAGACATAATAAAAATAATCTTAACTAGCAATAAATTAATTTATTTCAATGTAGACTATTAAATAATAAATTTTGAGATACCTGTCGACCATTCTCTGTTTGAATAAGTTTTGATTATTAGATAGAAAAAAGAAGAATGCAATCAAATTACATTGGTTCATTTGCTTGACAACATTGATTCCATTGAGAATGATAAGTTTCAAGCAATTTTTTTTATCTTCGTACTAAACAAGACCATTTAAAAGTAATTCTGCTTATTGTCTGTTGATTTCTTTGCTTCTTTAACAGTGAAATGTGTTATATTACTAATAAAGAATGACTACTAATAAGTTTACAATATCATTTCACAAGTGCTGAAATTTCAGTAAAATGTACACCTATAAATGGTTTTTAAATTTTGGAAGCATTCAGTAAGAAAAATAAAACAATATAAATAATGTAAATATCTTGAATCTATTCTGTAAGCGGATTAAATATTATCTAGCTTTTATGCATTTTTTATCTCTATAATTTCTTTCGGTTATGATTAACTCTATAAAAGTTCTTTATAATTTAATCGAAAAATTACCAAATAATCTTAAAAATAAGAAACAATGAACGGATTTCAGGCTTTTTTGTTTACGTAAGTAGAATTGACTCAAATTATTTAACTTGAATTTAATCTTCATTTAATAAATTTGTAGTAGAAATAAACAACTGTATCTATTCATAAAAACAAAATTCTTAAAACATCAAAAAAAATTAAACAGATGGAACTAAACCAATTAAAATCAAATATGTTTTAGATAATGGTGAAAATTTTTGAAATTTGATAAAAGAAAGATAATGACTGCCAGTTCATTAAAGCTCAAAGAAAATGCATAAAAATGTTGCTAATATATAAAGGGTATAAGAAAATTAATCACTTGTTAATATTATTCAATCATACACACAATGTGAATAATTTATAAAAGTTTTTGTGAATTCCATGCACGTGATACCAAAATTAAAGTTCTTAAAATGACTAAGGCAAACAAAGTAAATTTGATTTAAATGATTTTTTATGAAATATTATTAATATAAATCTGTAAAAAAGAAACATATACAATAATAATTTCCATAATTTATATAAACATATTTCAATCATATCTCAATCTTACTATCATTATCAAATCCAGCATTTTTATAATCTACTAATAATTATCTTAAATATAAAGAACTGCTTATGAGGGAAAAGATTTAACAACGATGTTAATGAACAATTAAAAATGAAAGTAGTTTTTGAAAAGATTATTTACAAGGTAAGATATGTAATTTTTCCTACCAATATTTCGGAGAATATTTTTAAAGTTTGTGAAGAAAGCGAAACGTACTCAATCTAATTTATATGTATAAATTAAATTGATAATAACTTTTATTCAATATTAACTGATAGAGATTCTTTTCATTTTATTTAGTTACAGTTATTGCACGTGTATTGGTTTTTATCCTATATATTTCTAATTAAAAATATAGACTTCTAAGAAAAATACTTGAAATTTCTTCTTTGTAAATAATTTTCCTTTACTCAAACTAAAAAATGCAACACATGAAATTAAACGCACTATTCTAAAAATACGTGAAAAACTTCCATGTATTTGAATAACTATTTTTTATCATGTAAAAGAAAATATCGCAGACATTAATATTACCTTTATATACATAGTGGGAAATCTAATTTGCTCTTTTGCTGATTGCTTGGCAAAGGAAGAAGCTCTAGTGACCTTAACATCTGACTCCCTGATTTTTTGTCGATATGCTCAAAAGTCAAGTCTTCGATTGCTTCATTTTGGTGTTCTCCCCCATCTCATGACTGGTGTTGTCACTTTTAAGGGTAGTTGTGTTCATCCGACAACATTATCAACACAGATGAGTCGACGCTTTAAATGCCTAAAAATTGACCAAGGAAGGAAAAACTTTCCCATGTTATCATCAAAATTAATAATCCGTATCATTTGTTTGTTTTGTATTCAGAATTATAGCGACTGAAGATGATAGTAAGGTGCTGATTTCTGCATACTCTGTAACAATATCTGGATTTTACCGACAGTCATAATTCTATCAAACGCCTCCAGTACTGGTCTCATATTGGTGACAGAGCTTCGTTCTATGTTGTGGCCCTGCTGTAAAAGCTCTCCTCCTGTCATAATGAGCATCTAAATGGATACCTACGTATGTTGGTCTTCAGGGAAATAAAGCGATTGATAAAGGAGGGAACTTTGATGGCTTTAACATTTTGACATTTCTGGAATTATGCTCAAAAGTCAAAAGTACCATTGCTTCCTTCATCTTAGTTTTTTCTCCAATCTCGTGACTGGTATGGTGGTGAGGAGAAGTTGTCACTTTTAAGGGTAGTCACCTGCAGCAGACAACATTATCAAGAATCGTAAGTGGATTCCTCAAATGTCTAAGAATCAATCATAGAAAAAAATTCCTCCCCGTGGTAGGAAAAGCAACATCACTAATTTTACACCTGAATGATCAAGTTTAATGAAAGTAGATGATTTCTTTCCTGCTTAGGATTTAAGGAAGAGAAATTGTTGCGTAGTCCTCTTCTTGTTTTAACCTTTTTATTAATTCAAGGTTTCCTGATTCTGGTTTAGTCAATTGGCTTACCAGACGGGATATAAAACAGCAAAATGATAATTTCATATAAAATGTGTATAACTTCTTAATTATGTAATAAATGTTTAAATAAACTTAAAATTAATCGTAAAATATATAGAAAATTTATTTCTTAAAATACCGGTTTGGAAATAGAACGCTCAATCAGCATAGTCTTGATTCAAAATATATCTCAGAAATTATAATGTCATATCTGCAGAATTAAAATTCCTAAAATACGCTTGCAGAGTTAATTAATTCATGAAGAAAATCTCTCGTAAGATAATTTTAGACTCCAAAAACTATGATTCAATAAATTTAGGAGAGTAGTAGAAATATAATCATTAAAATATATTTTTAATATGTGTCAATTTAAATGTTTTAATGATATATATTTTGAATATTTTTAAATAAAAAGTAAATATTTCCCCTCATAAATCTGATATATTGATCTAAATATGATGCGAATAGATTTATAACAAGTTTGATGGAAAATATTCTTAAATCATTGTGTGTTTTAACAGATTTTTAAATATTATTGAGTTGTTTCATGATGTATATACTTTTTAATAAAAGCTTTTTGTTTATCTTCATAAAAGTTTTTAATACTCTTCAAAAAAATTTAAAATGTGATTAAACAAATTTTTTTACATAACTTATTACTGGTAGATATATGAAAATTTCTTTTTTTCTCTATAAAGAATAGTATATATATATATATATATATATATATATATATATATATATATATATATATATATATATATATATATATATATATATATATATATATATATATATATAAGATATAAATAAAAACATAAATATGGCATGCATATTGTTATTTTGTAAATTAGACTAAACATCACTTTAAAAAGTTTGTTGATTGATATTTTTTTTACAAAATTGATTTTATCTGATATTTCCACTATAATATGCGTAAAATTATCTTTAAGTACGAAATTACTATTAAGAGGATGAAAATTTTTTAAAACATATAATTTTGTTCTAACACTGGTGTTAAATCATAACATACAAAATTTTTATTCCACGACAAAAAGAAAGGAAGCATTCTATTAGCAGTAATAGTACATTTTTGTCTCAGATCATGGAAATATTGATTTATTTATGACTCTTTACCCCTATAAGTGTGAAACGATGTTCAGCTAAGTAGAGCAAAGAAGTGCACTTTTCCTTGGCATACATTTTTGGATTAAACCGATTACGAAATATTAAACATGTTTTATAAGAAATTTTCTTTTCTATTCCTTATTTCAATATATCAACCTAGAATTTTTGTAATAAAAAAATTGTTCATCTATTTATTTTAAACCTCATAATAAAATAGTAAGAGAGAGGATAGTTATAATACATATATTACCATTATCTCCAGCAATACTAGTGCAATTTTATTGAAAGAACATTTACTTAAAATTGTAGCATAAAACTGCATTTATTATTAATGCATTCAATAATGAGAATAAAAATCTACTTGTTTTAATTTGAAAACTATGCATGCATTATTCATCAATACCTATTTGCTTATATTTTGTGTTGCTTTAGTGAAAAGCTTAAGAATGAAATTAAAAAGAATATAATATTCAGTTTTCATATAAATAATCTTTAATAGATAAATTTTTTTTTGCATAATAAATACAATTGCACGCGACGTTTTCAAAATGATTTAAGCATAATATGTAAAGCCAATGAATATAATGAAGTGAGAAAACATTATTCAGGTGACAATGTTTTAATTTTGTATTATCAATATAATTATAATAAGACAGTAAAAATGTCTTTATTAAAACACTTTGAAAATTACTGGAAGATAAGAATTACTTACACATGAAATGTTTGAAAGTAATGAGAATACAAAAAAGCACAAGTAAGAGATCATATCAATGGATGTTTAAAGTTTTCCACCATTTTAGGGAGAAAAATATCTTTAAAATATTTATAGATAACGGTATATTTCAAATATGAAATAGAAAGTATCACAGAATTCTATGAATTCTTGGGATAATGAATCCAGATAAATCAAGCTGTAATTTCTGTTTCGATTCAGTTACTGAATCAAAGGATTATTAGGACTATTAAATTATGTTCTACCTTATATATATATATATATATATATATATATATATATATATATATATATATATATATATATATATATATATATATATATATATATATATATATATATATATATATATATATATATATATATATATATAATTGCAGTCTTAACTACATTTGTTAATGCTAATCAAATAATGATTAAAATGAATAATTATGATTATGTTCCATGTGAATTTGTTGAAGTGAAAGCCGTATGATGGTCTTAAGCACTTTGTGAAGATAAAAATCAATTTTGCTCTGAAATAAATCTCACAGATTTCTATTCAACAAAACTTTTGTTGACAGTCCTTATCGGGGATTTCAGTGTCTTTATTGTTATATTCATACATTTTTAAGGTTTTGCCAAGTGTCTGACTTCCGGCCTACCATTAAGACATAGAAAATATCTGACAAATTTAAATTAAAGCATCATTCTATAATTTCAGACAATATAAGTAATTAATTCAAGAATTTTCATGAAGAATTATACAAAACTCTATTTTTAACACTGTCTCATGTTTCCATAACAGACTAGTGTTATCCAAACATGGTACTAAAGCAAGTAAACTAAGTTACTCTCTGTCAGAGTTTTTGCTTAGCAGCTATTAAACAGCTTTTTATTCTTTTTTTCGTTTTGCTTTTAAGTTAAGATAGATACCTTTTTGACAAACCTGGTATCTTCAAGTTGAAGTATTTCATTTTACATCCAATTTTATTTACATATTTACACTTCATTAATCGCGTCATAACATCAATTTCTGTCTCAAACTTGAAAGTACAACATAATTTTTTAAAAATAAATTATACATATATATACATATGTATGTATATAAATTCATCCAATAATCTATTATTTATTGAAAAAATATCTTAAAATAACTTTCATAAGTTCAATTTAAAATGAAGCTGAATATTCATGAGCCTGTAGAAGAGTCAAAATGAAATGTGGTGATTAATTTTTGAAAGTGTGTTCTTCTATAAGGAATGTCAGCATATCGTAATATATATTCTTTGATTCATGATTCTAAATGATTCATAAAAAAGAATTTATTCCGTTTACTCTAGCATAAAGTAATATTTAAAATTTGTAGTAACCCTAAATTTAGCCAGAAATGCTATCATTTTTTAAGCAACATAAATAAATATCTGAATTTTAATTTAAATTCATAGATCGTAAACTTAAGTTGATTAATATGGAACTGATAATTCTTTATTATAAATAAACACAAATTTGCTCATTAATTTCATCATTATTATGGGAAGATAATTTTTCCAATGGTTTCTATTAAAACTCATTTGTAAAGATATATAAAATCAAAAATATGATTTCTACAGATTTCAATATTTTCTGAAATATTAGTTATAAAACATTTAAGACACTGGGTTTATTCATTGTAACAAAACTCATCGTTCATTTTAGTATGACAATAAATTATATTAATTAACACTTTAAATTTTTAAGTATAATCCTAATTTTATAAATCTGTAAGTTTTTTAATTAAAAAATTAAGATAAACAACCTAATATTTTAAACAAAAATCTTCCTTGAAAGGGAGAGAAACCACATTCAAATATATACCTCTGATTAAATTAAATCAAGAATTTTAAAATGCATAAGGTTTCAACAAATATACTCTGTAATATTAAAGACGTCTTTTAATTTAATTTTAAATACATTTTATTTCATATACCTAAATTTACCATTGATTTCTTATTAATTATATAACTTATGGATATATTTTCAAGACAATATAGTATTTCATTAAAAGAAATGTAGCAATGTTAATATAAAAAGTTTTCACATTTTTAATAAAAAAATAGTATTTGAATAATAAAGTGTTGAGCGTATCTATTTCCTTCATTTATTTCGGGAAAATGAACAATCGTTGTCGGCGCAAAAATTTGAAGTTAATAAAAAATATTAAAGATGCTTAGCAAAACTATTTAAAGTTTGATCATTTTAAATTTAATTTAAACCTATTCTAGCATTGTAATTTCCGGTGAGGAAAAAGAATTTACTTTCATTCTTTTTATTTTGGCAATAAGTAAAAAATATCATATTCAATTTCATCATGATTATCATAAAAATGTTTTTCAGGAAGAAAATTTATTTAGCGAATAGAGTTACAATATATAATTTTGGTAAACTAATATGTTGATTTTATTATTATATAATAATAAAGTAAATAGTTTATTGAAATATTTGAAATAGCTTATGGAAAATATAATTTTTTCAATAAACTATTTCAATCAAGTTAAGTTATATCAAAGATTTCATATGTATATGTAAAAATATTTCGTATAGATTAACACATGCATGTCATGCATATCCCTTGAAACTTCAAGCACTAAGATATAATTATTATCGTATAGATTAGAATAATATTAGCTAATTTCTATATTAGCTAATATTATTCAAATCTATACGATAATATTTATATCGCAGCGCTTGAAATGCATGTATTATTAATATATATATATATATATATACATTTCATACAGATTTTCACATGAATAATAATTACTGAATTAGAAATGTATGGATAATTCATATGTATATTTATAAAGTTGATAAAGAAGTATATCTCATTTACGTCTATCGATATTTTTATCCTATTTTTTAGCATTATTAATTAAGTCATTATTAATTAAGTCATTATCAATTATTTAACTAATGTTTTAATAATTCGGAGGAAAATTAATGACATATTTTCATACATTATCATATTCCTTCCTGAAATCCCTTCAATACGATTTGGTGTTTCTAATAAATTAATCATTTTCTTTTTATTTATTTATTTATTTATTTATTTATTTTGTAAAATGTTTTACATTCAAATAATAATTTGCATGATCTTGCTAAATTTCATAACTAAAAATGAAAGCTCTAGGTATTAAAGAATATAGCTCTGTTTCTTACTTTATTTTCGATGCATGGATTCAAGGATTTTGCACCAATCAAGAGTTCATATTACACATATAAGGGTTGAATATTTATTTCAAACAGAAAGATTTGTTTCTAAGAAACCATCAGCTGATAAAAAAAATCCTTTCCTTTTTCAATTTGGTTGAGCATACTATCAGTTATGAACTTCCTCCACTCAAAAAGATTGCATACAAGGATATTCTCAATTTTATAGAGAAAAATAAGTGTTGAAGTTTATTTTTTCTCGTTCAGTTGGAAAAGATTTCAACTTGGAAAGTAGAAATTGAAAAGAACTATGTAGTAAATGCTGGGAAAATTGAAGGATATGTTAAATAACTAAAGCAGTGCAAAATAAATCCTAATTTATATAATCAATAATATGAGAAAAAGCCTATCTTTGAAAATTTATCAATTAAAATATATTTTAATATTATTCTTTAATAATTTTGCATTATTTCATTATTAGCTTGTCATATATTGAAATTGCGCTGCATAACACAATTACATTAATAGAAGCAAATAATTAACAAAATATAAATATATTAAAAATTAAAAAGAAATGCAAATTATTCATAAAATAATACTTATATATAAGTTCTAAAAATTAAAAATTCATAAAATTTTTGATTTTAAAAAATGATAAAAATTTATCAGTAATAACTGATGGTTAAAAGATATTTAAAATGTAAATTAATAGAATGTCTTGAATTTAAAAAGCTGTTATATTTTACTACTGAAAAGCTTTCTATGGCTATTTCTCATGAAAAATATTTTTCGTTTTTTGTTACTTATATGCTATATTTTCTCATTGATTTGTGAATTTACTTAGTATGTAAAAGAACCTCCCCCCACCCACCCACCCTTAAAAAAATTAGTTTCCACACAATGTAACTTATTTAAATAAGCTTTACCGAAAGAATTAAGTCAACATGATATGAATGGGAGAGAAAATTTACATTTAAATTCATAAATAAAATGAATATGATGTTAATAATAAAAAATGATCAAAATAAATATAAGAAGAACAAAAAGCTCCGTATAACTATAAAAAACCTACCATATAAATTTTAAGGATAAAGGCAGATTCTTTCAGGGATTTTTCTAGGCATTGAATTTCTTCCAATTTCTTTATAAAATATGAGTTCAGTGCTAAAACCTCTTATTCTAAAAAATATTTTTTTCTTATGTTTCCAGCAAAAACATTTTAACAAAATGAAATATAATTAAATGTTTTAATAATTTCCTTAGTTTTATTCACATATTAATTTATAAAAATAAATGTTAATTTTATATACAATTAAGAAATTCATACATCAAAAACAAACATTATGCAATAAACATCATATTTTTCACGTTTTGTCATTCATTAAACAAGAATAAAATTGTGCTAGTAAACTTGTGAAAAAATACGTTAAAAGTTGAAAGACAATTTAGCGAAAATTGAACATAAAGTTAATTTTCAAAATTAAACACTGATAATTATAAATTATTATAGTATCGTGTCAAACAATAAATTTTTAACGCATTGATATTAACAGATCAGTCAAATCAATATCAGTATAAGCGTTTGCTGTAATCATGTAATAGCTTTACATTTGTATATATATATATATATATATATATATATATATACATAATATATATATATACATATATATATATATATATATACTTGTAATCGGGTCCAGAAATTTAAAAAGAAGAAAAAAACTTACTTTCTGGTTGTATTCGATACCATCACAAGAACCCTGCATCTCTTTTGAAAATGTAAGCCTCCAAGCCTCCAATGGTTACACAACATGCTTTTCTCTTGCTCGGAACCCTGATAGACGGTAAATTTAATTATATATATATGCATGTTAAATATATATATATATATGCTAGATGTCAGAAATTTAGCGATTACAATTAAGTTTACCGTCTATCAAGGATCCAAGCAAGAGAAAAGCATGTTGTGTAACCATTGTAGGCTTACATTTTCATAAGGGAATCAGGGTTTTTGTGATGGTATCAAATACAACCAGAAGGTAAGTTTTTTTTTTCCTCTTTTTTGAATTTCTGGACCCGAGTGCAAATATAAGAATGCTGCGTGAAGAAGCAGAATTTGTTTAAAAAGACAGCAATATGCAACTCGTGGTCTCAGCATTTTCATTGGATCCGGCAGTAGCTGTGCAACAAATCAAGTGAAAAGGAAACATTTGTCTCCGTGCTGATTTCCATGCGGTCAGAATGTATCAGTCTCGACTGATACATTCTGACCGCATGGAAATCATCACCAATGTAAAAGAATGCATGGAAATCATCACCAATGTATGTAAAAATCTATCACCAAGACATAGTAAAGAATAATACCATAATCGCGTTGTCAAATACCTAATCAATAATTTGGTAATTTTAAACATGTTGCGTAGCCAAAATGATTGAAGTTGGATGAACAAGCCTAGAAACAGAATATTACCTGCCCTTACAATCATCACAATAATGAGATGTTTGCAGCATTAGCTTTGGTCAGGAACTTATCAATAAACAGAAAAAAAATGAGAGAGAAGTGTGAAGGACATGGTATTATGTATTGAAATCAGCATTAACTATTATACAAGTTTCTATAACCTCTTCCCTAATATCCTCTAAACTTTGCGGTATTTCAAGGCACTTGTATGTGACAGGATAACAATGAGTAGATTTTTAAAATAATTGCGTTTATTATCACGCAATCTCATTAATTTCCTGCAGTGGTGTCTTATTCGATCATCATGAGTATTAGAAGGCGGACTGCAAAAAGTGCATCAGGGATTATATGAGTATCACATTTGTATATGGAAGGGCCTGTTAAACTTTTTCGATCAATATGTGTTTTACAGAGCACATCACATCTTAACCTTAAATTTGAAGGAGTGGGAAAATGTTATATGACAGCAAGTATCCTCAAAGTAACAATTTTAAAAACACATTATTTTGATTTTATAATAATGTCGTGGACATTGCCTTCATAGTTCATCATCCCAGTGCCTATTTTCAACATGAGTAGGCCACTCACTAATCTATGAGCTGCATTAAGGTACTTACACTACTGGCGACCTAAATTGTAACACCAAGAAATACAAGAGATATCACAACAAATTTTATTTTCTAGATATCATGTTGACTAAGTATCAAATTATGAAATTTCTAGTTCTGTGAAGTGTAGTTCTGCCAAAATCAGCTTCCATAGTATTAGTAATTGTTGGAGATAACCGCTGCCACACGCCGTGGCATTTATTCAAAGAGACTTTGGATGTGTTCGTCAGGTATAGCAAATTAAGCAGCTTCCACACATTGATCTGGTTTGGCAGGTGGGGACTACTCTGGGTCACTCATTGAGCAACCATAGATCGCATGTTTTCTATGGGCGAAAGAACTGAAAAGTGAGCCAGCTAAGAAAGCAATTTAATCTGGCTATTAAAGAAGAACCCTTAGACAATGTGTGCTACGTATGATCGCGCATTATCCTTTAGAAATACAGCTATGAGCAAGCTCTTAATGTAAGGAAGGACAACTTTCCCCAACACATTCGAGATGTCACGTTAGCTGTTTTAAGTACCGGTATTGCGTACTAGAGAAAAGGGTGAGAACTATCTAATACCAGCCCATAACATTATATCCGGTGCAGGACCAGTGTGGTGCTGCATAATGCAGCTGTTCATCATCCTTTCTCTATTGTATCTCCAGACCTAAATGAGACCATGGTGGTGTTGAAGACAGAAGCGTTATTAGTCAGTAAAGACAATTTCATTCTATTCTTCCCACAACATACTTCTTTCATCGCATCATTTCTGCAGAGATGTCTGTGCTTTTGCGCCAAGGGTAGACGAAGCAATGGACATATTGCAGACAGACCACTCTGCAGTAAATTGCTTCGAATGGTACGTGCAGACATCATTCAACGCAGACACCATTGAATCATGCGTTACAAACTATGCGGCTAAGTGATCCATCATGTGCGCTGTCATGTGCAAAATTTGCCTGTTATCACGTGAAGTGGTTCACCGAGGTGGAAGTGATGAAACAGGTCGGTGCGTCTCCAGCATCCAACTATCACATATCCGCCTTAAAGTTGTTTGGTTTCGTCCAACACGACTACTGATTTCCCTGAAAGATAATCAGTCCACAGTCTCGATAGGCTTTTCCCTTTCGAACTCAGATATTTGATCAAAAAATGATAGCTGTTTTCTACCAGGCATAATTGATCTCATATTATTGAAAAAACCATAAGAAAACACAATTGCGGAATTTAAAATCGTTAAAATCTCCAAACCTTAAATAACGCTTTGAATTGAATGATTAGAGTTTCAGACCATATTCACGTCACAGTCTCTCGTGATGTGCGTATCCATTAAAATTCTAATCATTTCCCTGTATCACCTTCACTAATGCACTTTGTGAATTTCACGTTATTTGCATGCTTCTTTCAGATGGCCAGCATTTAAGATGGACAGCAGTATAAATCTTAGTCAGCAAGAGTTTTAGATTTTTCATGAATCCTTAATATCAAGGACATTGCAAAGCATAATCTTAACAAGATGGTATACTGAAACTTTCACACTTCTTATATATATATATATTTATATATATATATATATTACATTTTGTCTTTCATCAAATAAAATAGTCACCTGATAATTTTTTTGCAATTTCTTACATAGTGCATGCTAATGTGATATTCAGCAAGAAATAATGCTTGATGCAAATATTAGATAAACTTCTATTAAATGACTTTATTTCTGAAGTGATATTTTCATTTATAATATTATAAGATGTAATCTTAAGAAGTAAAATTTTCCTTCTATATGACAGGTCAACTTTTACGCGTAAAAAATACTTAATTGTTTATTACATGTATTATGATTGTTTTCTAATTATTAGCTTAATAACTGCTGCAATGTAGATAAGATAGTATAATTCTACACACACACACACATTTAAATTGAAACGAATATAGATTATTTTGAAAATAATTTGAAAATGATAATAAATGAAAAATATTTGATATACTAATTATCAAAATAAAACTGTAAATAGCTGAGATTTCAATATAAAACTTAAATAAAAATTCCCTGTTGTCTTCAGAAAAATTATTTAACACATATATTTTGCTAAAAATCGATCCAAACTTTATTTATTCTTAATTTTTTATAAAAAAAATATACAGTATTAAACTAAAATTCTCAGATAATTGTGTAGATTAAATAATCGGATAATCTTCATGATTTTTTAATTAAATGCTTTTTGATTGCATTTGCATAAAATAAAAGCTCTTTAATACATTTTGCTCTTTCTTATTACGACTGTTTATTTTGTCTTAATTTTTTTTTATAATTTTTAATTTTTTTTAATCTGTCATTTAATATCATTCATAAATTAATCAAGATAGTTAAATTAATTATTCTCTTAAATAACTTAATTTTTTGACGTGACAGGATCGATAGATAAATATTTTTCTATACGATGAACAAATAAATTTTTGGTTGAATACTTTGGTATTTGTGTAGTGTTTTTATTACTCAAAACGAATGCTACTGCGAAAACTAAAAGTATTTTGACCCGTAATTGCGTGATTTCTGCGGCTGACCATAATAAAACTTAGAAGTTTATAATTTTCATGAGGTTTTCAGAATGAAATTGTTAGATCAGTATTATTTCAATAGACCAGGGACTCTTATATCATATGACATTCTTGCCAATGGTTACCTACACCATAAGTAACTGTGAGTCAGTGTGTTAAAGTTATTTTATGCAGCTAAGTTTTATTTTAATTTTTTGAGGCACGCTGTGTACTTAAAGTCTTCAAAGGTGTAAAATTATTTAATAAAGTTGGATGATTGAAAACAATCAATTAACAGAAAAAGAAATGCGTTCATTTTCAACAGCAAAATTTTAAATGAACAAACCATTGAAATGAAATTGGAATCAAGAACCAATGATGTAAAAGTAAATTCTACAGACTAAATTTTGTGTAAAATATAGCTACTAATAGCTTTTAAACATTTATTCCTTAAATTTTTATATTTTATAAAACTGCTTTTCAAGAATAAGCAATAAGTATTTATACGCAAAAAACGTCATGATAGTTAATACGTCCTTCGTTTTCTTTCAAACAAAAGCATTTTGATTTTGCTTTCGTTTGACACATAAATATTTTCAATTCATGATTCCTCTAAACTGTTATTCATCCTATTATTTTTGCTATTTATTCCATTGGCAAATTTTTTCTATTAACCTTCTCGTCATTTATTAAAAGTTATCATATTAGTCGATTTTAAACAACATTTCACTTAGATAATTAATGCCCCTTTAAATTAAAATATTATTGTGGTAAAAATTTTATATGTGTATCAAAAATAAAAAAAATATAGCACTGGCAACTTAGATTTTATGAATATTCTTTTCATGGTTAGACAGAAAATTTTGAATCCTTATTGTTCTTTTAAATGTTTTTGAATTCTTATATAGTACTTTGTGAAATAAATATCTAAAATAAAAATATATGGTTACTAAAGTTTGAAGGCTATTTATTGTGATAAAATGCTCAATATCATAGTATTGAATGCTAAGATAAAAAAACAGGTGTTATCTAATCTTAATCCACAATAATTATGAATTACTAGTACATTAATTCTGAAATATTATTAAAACTTTTTGTGGAGAAAACTATACTTGAAAGTGAAGAATTCTTGACGGGAAAGTTAAACTGAGTAAAGTGTCACACTATTATAAAAAATTTATTTCTGTGTATCGTTTATACTTATAAAAACTAAAGTTAAATTAATAGATTATTTGAATGATAAACTACTCCTAAACTTAGTGATGGAACAGCCTATATGTGGTCTATGCCCTTCAATGCCCATATTTGTTTTCCTTGCCGAGTTTTCTAGGGTGCATAGCACATCACCCGGTTAGGTGTCCATATTACCGCTAAATTTCCAGAATTCAGTTCTTAATCATGCTTGGTACACAATTTCATTGATTCATTGAAGGGATGAAAGGTTGACTCACCCTTTCAAAACTCGAGGATCAAATTTCGGACATTTGTTTGAGAACGCATAGTGCTAACAGCAAGCTACACAGGGCTAAAAATTCCATTAATCTTAATACTAAAAACTTAAAATTCAATCAAATAAACTTTATAGAAAAGCCTTTAACACCCTGAAATGATTTTTTACGAAAAGAATTAAATGCAAAGTAGAGTGGAACATACTTTTTTCTTTACTTTTTTTCTCCTAACTTTTATACAAATCACATCCAATCTTTTACACAAATCAATTCATATTGGAAGTTTCCAATATGAATTGTTTTGTGAAGTGAACTTTAAACTCTAAATTTTGAAGTTACACTTATCAACAATTATTGAGATTTATCTTCATGAGCTCTTATTTTTTAACCCATACATATTAATAATGAATCATAAAAATTATAATTTTATACTAATGTTTCTCTGAACTGCAAATTAAAATAACAGCCACATTTTGTATTAATTACCATTTTCATTTTTATACTTCATCATATATATTTTATGTAAAAATATACGATATTACTCGCATTTTTAAGTGCTTATGGTAAAAAAAACTAAAATATCATGTCCTTTCAAAAATTCTTAATCGTTACAATTTACAGAAATTACATAATATAAAATGACTAATTTTAAAAAAATTCAAACCTTTCTGATATTTTATTCCTTACATTTGATCTTCCTTATAATTGAAATCTTAAATGTCAAAGTAAAAAACACAAAAATGGCTTGGAATATGTAAAATATGAAGTGAATGTATGAGAACATCATCTGTCACAATTTTAAAATATTTTCGATACACCAGCTGTTCAGGAAAATATGCTTCTCAGCCGTTTGGTGAAAGGTGACAGCTGTCGATTGCAGTGCTTCATATCAATGCCTGCTCTTCCTTTTTCTTCTCTATGGAGAAGGTATCCAGCACATATATATTCATATTGCATATTGATTGCTAGTTCATTGATTTACGCAGAACATAGGTTGTTTTATAATGCTGACATTTTCAGCTTTTCTATGTATTTAAATAAAGTATTCTTGTCAAAGAATGCATACAAACTATCTTGATCATAAATGCATTTTACGAAGGATGCTTTCCTTCATAAAATGCATTTATGATCAAGATAGTTTGGATAGAGTATTAGCAATTCTGTGAGAAACATTGAAGATAAGAGAAAGTATTTTATCCTGACATGCAAGTGCAAAAACATGAGGCAATAACAGCTTAAAAAACATTTTCGTAATTATTTTTGACGTATTAAGTGCTTAACATAAAAAAAATCTAAGTGAAAAGGAGTAAAGTCAATATTTTTTTCTGCTTTTATTTATGAATTTCATTTATTAGTTATGAATTTCTTTGGTGTGGAAATTCACCTTTTAAATATTTATCTTTAACACACACATAAAAGGTTTAAAATTTACCTTTTAAGAGCAACTTATAAATTTAAGTAACTCAGTTTCACACATTGCAAATCATTTTTTAAATATTTAGTTTATTATAATGCTAAGGATATCGTGCAACAAAAAAGGAAAAGTAATTTATGATTTTGTCGTTATGCATATTGGAATGACAATGTTGCTTTTCTTAAAACTGTTGTTCTTGTTGTCCTGTGCCTGCTGGAATTATGGAGTGCACTGCTCCACTTTTCCAACTGAACCAAAAATATGGTTCAGTTGGAAAAGTGGAGAAGCGTTAGTTCATCAAAATAGGTGTGGAGTCCGACTTCTTCAGTACACACATGCCATAGGTACCCGCATATAGGATAGGCAACCATTCACAACCCATTTTTACAAGGAAAAAGCGAAGACAGGATATATATAGAGAGAAAGTACATCCATGCCCGAACTGGGATTCAAACCCAGACCACACTATCCATTAAGACTGTTTAAAATATAATAATTGCAAAAAATATTGGTCAACAAGACGATATTTTAGAATCGAAAATTTTTAATTCAAACACACACTTGATATTAAGCAATGAAATATATAAAACCTTAAGACTTCTTTTCGGTGCAAATATTTTTATTTATTTGTACTTTTTTGGGGAGTTTTCAGGCTTTCCTTCTTGCAACATGGAGTTATTGCCCATAGTAAATATTTTTGAGGTAATATCACAGTATTTATCATGGAATTTGTACGATACAGTACCAAATAAAGTATTAAATAGCTAAACATTTCTCATATAATCGCATATAATCTTACCAAATACTAAGATCTTATTTTCAATTGTCATTTTTCATCTAATAAGTTCAGAAAATACTAAAACAGGATTCCCAATTATGTCAAATAGTAAGCAAAAATGATATTCAAGGTTTTCTATTACTAAAGGAAATCGAACATTTTAAGCATGAGGGTGAACAGTTAGTATCATCAGGCATTCTGAGTTATGTATCAAAAATATTTCGCATGTTCATAAAGAGTATATTTTACAAGACTCCAACGAACAAAAGTAAAATATGTGAAATTTGTATTTGTTAAAAAATAAACAGTGCTTTAATCAATAAAAAGGAATTTTATTTTAATGTAAGGCTTCTCTTGTTTTGACTGACAACGTTGATTAACTTTAGACATTTAGTCAGCCAATTTACGAAAATCTTATACATTTGTCAAACTTCTCAAAGTGATCTCATTCTAATTAATGGAGATACCATGGATTTGATAGGTAGCCAGTAACTCTCGTCTGCCTGAAATACTCTAACAATGCATCTTAGTTTCTTGTCTGCAGAATTTGTTATTTCTTGGTATAATTGCTTACTTTAAGACAAAATTATCCAACTAATGAGCACTGAGCATGATATGGCGGGCAATTATCGTTCATTAACATGAAATCCTTTTTATTTCAGCAGCATTTTGTAGCAATGCCAGTATTAGTACCACAATCCTATATCTTTGTTTAGGTATTCAGATTATATCATTTATACCGGCAAACACAAACTGTCGGGCCACTGCGGACCAAGACGGTTTCCTGTTTTCCATGTTAAGTCGCTCAGGGTGATTACCTAGTTTTGGCCATTAAAGTTAAATGAGAGTGCTGGAAAAAGTGCTGGCTAGAGCTAAATAATAAATCGTGGGTCAACAGATTCTGGTCACTGGCGGCTTAAAGCTATTGGCCAACATCGTTAAGACAATTCGTTTTTATTGTTAATTATTTTAAATTTCGCAAAAACAATTTTCTCATAGAAAAGTTTTTTTACTATGAAGTTAATAATGGAGAGAAGTGTGGGAATGTGGGTGGATGCCAGATCAGGTGTGATCTCGTCATCTGATCGTGGTTCAAATTTACGAGGCACTCGGTGATGAGCAAAATTTCCTAATCCATTATCCTAAAGGTACAGTCCGGGGGTAGTTTGCTCCAGACTGTATGTATGTATGTGATGTTGTTAAGTTATGTACCTATGTATGTGATGTGTCCTATATGTGTATGTATATATGTGATGATAATAAATTTTACAGATATCATTCATTTTAACAGTAAGAAATATTTTTCATTAAAAAATATATTCTCACTGTTTATTTTTTATACCCCATGACAGTATGAAGTCAAAAACTGCAACATGCTATAAACATTAGTGTGAAATGGAAGAGAATTCAATGGTGCATCTGTAAGCCAAAAGAAATACAAGATAAGCATGTACTTAATATTGCTTGTATCAAGATGGAAGTGTTATTTGATGGAAGGAAATTTTCAAGAATGATATATTTTTTGTGTGTTGCAATATTATTTAATTTCTTGCTACTAAAGTTTCGTAAACTATTGATGACATCCTAACAAAATAAAGACATTTGAAACATTTTATATATTTTAGATTTCAGAATTATGTTTCATTACCATGTTTTTATTAGAAAATGTATTGAATATAGAAATTTTTTTCATTCAAATCATGTGTTATATTTAATCAATTATTATCATCAGAAATTATATTTTTCAATGAGCAGTATTATTTATTAGAATTTAATTGTTACAAGTCTTAAATATATTTTTTACTATATTATTAAAATGATTATTTATTTAATATATATATATATATATATATATATGTATATATATATATATATATATATATATATATATATATATATATATATGTATATATATATATATATTATTATTATTATTAAGATGAAAATTTTCATCTTAATAATACTTAGAATATATATATATATTCTAAGTATTATTAAGATGAAATTTTTGAAACAATTTGTTATTTAACATATAGAGTTTTCTAATATCCATCTTGAAAAAATTTTCATCATTTTAATGGAGAAAACAATAAGACTTACATTTTTATTTTTATTTATCAATTAAACCTTTAACACATTTATAAAAACGATATTTAACATTCAATTTATTGACATGGTGGATGTGCATTTTCACAACACTGTGTGATTGCTCATGATTAAAAAATCTAAACTTAATATTCCGATTTAATATTTTTATTGATTAAAATAAAATCGTTATATAAAATATTTTTCTTCTTTTATATTTATTTTGGGTTCTTACATCGTTTATGGTAATGTGAATCTTAATATAACGAAACTTAAGCAAATTAGCGCTAATTTATCTTGATTACAAGGAAAATTTACAGACAGATTGTTAAGGTTACAAAAACTTTTAAAAATATATTATAATAAGCATTATTAAGCAATATTCATTAATTCATTTAGTTTTTAAAGTATTTCTATGTCTGATTTTTGTTTTCTCAATTATTTGTAAGGATTGTCAAAAGGTGGGAAAAAAATTGTTTGCTCATTTTTTTTATTTACACATTTTTTTCTCTTTTGTGGCCTCTTGCAAATCCTGCATTTGTTTAAAAAATTTCTTTTATCAACACAGTTTGACATGAATATATTCTCCCGGAAACTGACATTTATATTTTTCCATGCAATTAATCACTCTTTTAAAGTTTTAAACATTTTTCTTTTACCCTATGCTCAGCATAAGCCAATTGAGTATTTATTTTCTTGTCTATATACAAATTCCAAAAATCGTTAGTGCCAAAAATCTATTATTTCAAATAATTAGATATTTTCCATTGATAGAAGCTGAAGCTCACAGATACAGTGCATCAGAAGTTGTGATGCTGATTCTATTAAAATATTGTGCTATAATCATGGCCTGTATACAAAAACTTGTCTGTCTTCCAAAATATATTTCGTTCTGTTCTTGAAAAAGACTCAACTTTAATAGGCATATTGTCTCATATTTGATAGGGGGATATGTGTCTCTCCATCAAATATAACACCTCCTAACACATATGCGAGATAGTTTCTAGTTCCTTGTACTTTCCAGATAAAAATATGAATATTGTCAGAGTGAACTATCAGAAAAGAAACACTACGCACTTTATTTCTCTGCCAGTTCAGATATAGTATTGTGCACTTCCGTCCCACTGAATTGCTATATACGAAACATACCATTGATATGTGAGTATGCAGATCTAAAACGTTAAGATGATTCCCCAAATTCCAAACTGAAACTATGACACAAGTAAATTATCGAAATTATTGAAGAAATTGACATCCGTATCTTGGGCCGTTTGCATTGAATACTTTAACTAGGCAATACCTGAACACATTGCCTTTCTAATGACATCTCTTTCTTCAAATTGTGTTTGGAAGTTTCTAATGACCAACAATTCGCCAAGCTTCTGATGAAGTTTAATTGCATCAACAAAGCAAATCACTTAAAATATATACATCTCTGTTTTTCAGGTTGACTTTTAGTAAGCTGGAAGCTTTTAAATAAGTCAAAATTAACTTATTTCCTTTCTCAAATTCAAAAGTTGCATACATTAAAATTTCAGAAAGATAACATTTTGCATTTAAGGTCCACTTCAATTTTTTGGCAATAAGATTCCACAACGTCACTATTTTACAGAAAACATGCAATACCTTTTAATTGCTTTAAACTTTGTATATTCGAGTGCAATTTTAGCTATATATGAATGTTAGTTTTGTAAAAAATTTTCTATTCAGAATTGAGAAAAAGTGTCAATTTTAATTTCTTAATTTCTTTCAATAATGCTTTCTTATAATAAAAGCGTTTCGAATTAATGTGATTCAGTTCGAATCATTTTAAGTATCTAAATTTTACAAAATGTCTGGCAAATTAATTATCGTTAATATTTCATGTTGAGAAAACCATCATATTTTTGATTTTTTTAAGGATTTCTCTCTGCATGTATTTCCACTTGATAATAATGTAATCATAAATTTAAAAAGTTTCATTATATCTGATATTATTTATAAAATTATTTTTCAATAATTAATTACTTAAATACAAAGATACTTTATAAAACTATATTTAAATAATTGAAATAATATGTAAGAGAAAAAATGTGAAAAACAGAAAACTCATTAAAGAATATTGTTTTTTCAAAGGAATATTAAAAAATTCAGATGAGTTCAAGATAAACGATACTATCAAATTAAATTAATAGTTAATTATACAGCTTTTTTTCGACAGCCTTCAAAAAATCATGAAAAATCTTGGAATCTTTTTTAATGTCTCATTTTATTTGATATTAAGTCAACAGATTTATTAATGAGCTATACGATTTCAGTAAACTCACTTTAATTATGGATTTTTTATTCAGTAAATGCACTTTAATCATAGAATTTCTTTTATGTTAACTACAATTTTTACATTTATATCTTCAGAGTTTTCTTCCAGTAAAATTAAAATAATTTTCCTCTTTCATGATCCCAAAATCTACGATTCTTAAGACACTATTATTTCAGTGCTTCGTAAATACCATAAGAGATATGAATGTGATATTCAAAGCCTAAATTTTAAAATAAACTTTTAGAAGCCTCAAGCAAATATGGGTTTGTTTTAGGAAATGTTCTATTTTACAAAACACATTTCTGCATCACATTGTACTGTTTGTTAAATTATTTAATTATAAAATATAGGAGAAACAGAAATGAAATCAAACTTTTGTAGTTAGATCTCATTAGTTCTATGAAAATTAATAGAAACTTGAAATTACATCAAAGCTCACCTTTCTCTTCTCCACTCACCTGTTCAAGAAAAAAGGGGATATCGTGGAAAATGGCAATAAAACCCTAGAAACATTTATTGTGGGTATGCACACAGAGAAAATATCTCTGTATAATTTAATAATTCCTTTTATGCTCCTAAATATATATATATATATATATATATATATATATATATATATATATACGAGGGTTGCTATTTATATTTCTGGCCTAATAATGAAAAAAAAAATATGTAGGATCAAAATTGGTTTTATTGTTTTTCAAAATATCCTCCATGATGATCAATACACTTTTGCATGTGTTTGAACCAATTTTCAAAGCACTTTTTCCAGTCCGATTGAGGTAACTCCAAAACATGCGTTTTGAATGCATCAACCGCTTCTTCGGGGGTCGAAAATCGTTGTCCACGTAATTTATTTTTGATGTGTGGGAATAAGAAGAAGTCATTGGGTGCCAAATCAGGGCTGTACGGCGGATGACCCATCAGTTCGATCTTTCGCTCCGTCAGAAATGCCTTTGTTTGAGTCGATGTGTGAGAGCTCGCATTGTCATGATGAAGAATGATTCGCCTGTTCTTCTGCTTTTTTCGAATTTCTCCGATGACTTCTGGCAAACAAATGGTCGTGTACCATTCAGAATTGACCGTCATGCGTTGCTCTAACGCCACTGTTGCCACATGACCGTTAATGCCGAAGAAACAGGCAATCATTTGTTTCGATGTGCTTCTTCCTCGAACAACTTTTGTTGGTTTTGCCTCGTCTTGGAGGAACCATACATTTTATTGCTGTTTTGTTTGATGTTCATATGCATAGATCCATGATTCGTCACCTGTGTAGATGTTATACACAGCCTTTGATGTACCTTGAATGTATTTTTCCAACATTTCCTTGCCCCAATCGACACGAGCCTTTTTTTGAGCGTTTGTCAGATTATGCGGGATCCAACGCGAACAAATTTTTTTTACGCTCAAATGTTCATGCAATATTTTATTGATGCTAGTCATACTAATGTCCAAAGATGCCTCTATCTCACGGTATGTCACATGACGATCTTGCTTTATCAGTTCACGCACAGCATTGATCTTTTCTGGCACAACAACGGGTTTTGGACGACCTGCACGGGATTCGTCCTGGATCGAACATCGACCACGATTAAATTCGTTATACCAATTTTTTACAGTGCTGTAGGATGGCGCTTTATCGCTGTATAAAGAATTAAGTTCATCGAAGCACACTTGTCTTAACAATCCACGTCGAAAGTTATGAAAAATAATGGCACGAAAATGTTCACGATTCAATTCCATTTTTTGACAGAGAAGAACTTTTCAATTTACTGTCAACAACACAAATAAAGCTATAATGGTAAATCGACTGCTGAATTTATGTTTAAAAATATCAAACTTTCGATTAAAATCGTCTTCGGTCGCCTAGCAACACTTACTGTTGCCAAGGCCAGAAATATAAATAGCAACCCTCGTATAGATATATATATATATATATATATATATATATATATATATATATATATATATATATATATATATATATATATATATATATATATATATATATATATATATATATATATATATATATATATATATATATATATATATATATATATATGTATATATATATATATATATATATATATATATATATATATATATATATATATATGTATATATATATATATATATATATATATATATATATATATATATATATATATATATATATATATATATATATATATATATATATATATATATATATATATATATATATATATATATATATATATATATATATATAATATATATATATATATATATATATATATATATATATATATATATATATATATATATTATTTTAAATTATACATACATCTTAACATATTTAGGATTACATCAGTGTTTAAATTTTTTTTTGACATGAGAGATTAATTCATAATAGTGTTCAATTGATATTAAAGAGTAAAAACTCATATTTTTTATTACAATACACATCTCACTTTCATTCTCAGAGGAAATAAATAAAATTCAAACATACTCTAAGTTAAAAGAGACAATCTTAACATCTTTTTTAATTTTAAAATTTTATATTCTTTTCCCAACATCTATATTTACAAGTTTCTAATAATACAAGAAACGCTTTCATCATTTATGTCTATTTTGTCTGAGGCGCAATTTATCAATGAATTATTCTGAATATAATTGAAATAACTTTCTCCAGAGTTTCTCAAATTATTATTTTCTTCAATTGACAAAAACTATTTGTGATATTAAAATAAGTAAAAGCTTCGATTGGCACTGATGTCACATAATCCAGGATGTCATATTTAGAATTTTTTTGGCGATTGAGAAATGTTGCCAAGATGACATATCCCGACGTGCATGATGTTGTAAATATTACAGTCGCCAAAATAGAACTTTCAACATAATTCTTATAGGTCTCCATATCTATGAGGTTAACAAATTAGGATATCAGATTCAAAAGAAATCCATCAAGAAAATCACCAAATTCAGAGTTTCTCATCGTGGATTATACGGCATCTGTGCCCTTTGATTCCATTTTTGCAAAACAATGCTTTTAAATAGTGTCATTTATATATGAGAATCTAAATAATTAATATATTTCTTAACGTTGTTTTCATAAAACTTAAGGTTTTCTAGCCAAAATTTTCAGCAATGTAAAATCACAATATATATTTTTTTCAGGTAATTTTAATGATGTTATATTTTTATCAATTTCACGATTGTTATATCTTTAAATTAATCAAAATTGATTTTAAAAAAGCTAAACTTTGTGTTATTTATTGTAATTGATATAAAGAATAGTTTTCTATATAAGTTTACAAAACATTCATTTTCCAAATTCAACAAATATACAAATTATGCGATCTTGTAAAGTCTTTTAACGTAACGTTTTTTGTACGCAAAAACATTGTTCCAGTGAGGAGATAATTTTACTTCTGTGCATGAATGAGATTAATTTTTTTTAACGTTTTATGTTCTTCACAAAAATCTACATTTTTTACAATTATGTTATTTGAAGAACCATAGAATATTCTAGTTTTCTTAAAATAAGTATTTTTTTCTTTAATAAAATATCATTTTATACAAAAATGTACAATAGTCTTAAATTAAGCATGAAAAATACAAATGAATTTTTTCGCACTTATTTGGCTGAAAGAAATATATTTGAATGAATTTATTTAAAAAGTAATAAAATTTATAATTTTGTTGTATTTATTTGAAATTTTTTTAATGTTTAATACTCTTAATAATTGTATCCTCTAATTAATAAAAATATCTTCAACAGATGATTTTTTATATAATAAAAGATAAATTTTGTGTAATTCCTTACTCCTGTTTCTATACTATAAATACAAGTAAATAATACTCTCTATATAATACATAATTTTCAGGCATAATATAATTTTTTCCTTTATTTTTATCAGCGAAAAAAGTAACAGTACAGAGAAGAAAATTAGTGATTAAGTCACCGCAAAAACTCACCAAACTGATATTCCTCCTTCCATATATTGTAAGTAGCATTTTGATAAGTTTTTTTTAAAGAAGAACAACACATTGCTTTTCTCAATACAGGCAAATGATTCGATTTCTTTTTTAAGGAAAAGAGATTAGATATGAATGGCAGGCAATTTATCTCTGTACCGTTGATTCAGATGGATAATCAATTATTTATATTTCCTTATTAAAAAATGTCGGCAAAACAAAAGTATTTTTGTTATTAGTGATAATTTAATTTGATTTTAGTAAAAATAAGATTGTCTAATAATAAATAAAATAAACATTATATTCAATAATCTAAGAATAATAATGAATACTGTTTTCAGTTGAGTGGAAAATAAGTTACACATTATGTTATATGTGAAATACAATTTGTATTAACAATCTTTCCGCGAAACATATGTCAAACAAAGAAGTTTTAGTTTCAATAACAAATTTCAGTTTAGTATCATTCCACCAATTAAATCTAAGTTTCTGGAATTTTCATTTATAAGAAGATATTTAAATACATACAGTGATTAGTATTTCATGGTATCACCATTATTTAAGAGAAATTTTAGCTGATAGAAATATACTTTTGTTCAAGCTTACTAATTATACCAATCCCTGGATATTATGCTTTAATTTTCTCTTCAGATAATTTTTTGCATTGTTAAAATAAGTACTTTCATATTAAAATCTGATAAAGTAAAATTAGTTAAATAATTTCAATTCTTCATTAATGGTTAGTTTATAGAAGGAAAATTAATTGTTCAAGTTCTCTTTATAATACTGCAAACAAATATTTTTATGAAGAGTTTTAAAATAAAAATTCCTGAGACGTAAAAACTATTTCATAAAAAATATTATTGATTAGTGTTACTAAAGTTGTTGTTTTCTTGGGCCAGCGGGGCTGTCAATATGGGATGTCCTGCTCTGTTTTTCCAGTATCACTAATAAAATACATCAATACTTAATTGTTATTTTAAGAGAATTATTCTGTTCGAAAAATTAAAAGCTTTTCTGTACACTTCATATGAAAAAGATATTAATTACCAAAATATTTACTGCAAATTTTGCTATGAATATTGTCAGTACTAAGATTGATTTTTTATGCAATTTTTTTTTATCCCAATTTAAAGAAAGAGCTGGCATATATGTGTCATTTATAATATATGCATATCATTTAATTATTAATGATTTATTTTCCGTGGTTAACCAGTTAACTGTTTTCTGTCAAATTCAAATAGTAATGAAATAATGAAATTAGAATTTCAAAATTTTGTTATTAATTTTAATTGGTTTGTTTTAAAATTCATGAGTAATTAATTCTTTTGGTACATATCATTATAAGAATTTTTAAAACAGATTTTTCTGTCTGTTTTAAAATGTTACAGCAGCAAAATTATACATATCTTGTTAATAATCCAATGAAAATTAAGTGAATTTTATTTTACTAAATTGCATAAAACTACATCTAAATAGCATCTTAATTATATTATTTTTCTTAATTCTTAATTATTTTATCTTAATTATTTTTTCTTTAATGATATCAAATAATAAATACAGCTTAACCTTATTCCTTTAATAAGAATATTTAATTAGGAACTAATAAAAATATTACAAACTAGCATTACAAGGATCAATTTAAATAAATAAGCAAATGGAATATATGTATTATTCTTATATTGTCATTTGAATCTAATGAATGACGGAAAAAATAAATTTAAGATATCAAAAAATTATTATCTTATTTTTAAAAGGTATTGGAATAAATTTGTGTTAAGGCATAAATGTCTCATAGATGCCTTTAATGTTGTTCATCATTTTATAAAATATTTAACTATTATTTTTAATTTATTTTACATTGCTTTTATTATCTAATTTTAAATTATTATTTTAGAAGCAAGTGGAAATGGTCGTTTCATGGAAATTTTTAGACTTCTACAGTAATTTACTGTTTAATTAACTTGTTTTTCTTAAATATTAATAGAAATTAAATTATCAAACTTTTGCAACTATAATGTTTAACAAAAGTTATTTAATTGCTTTCAGTAAAGAATTCATAAAATAATTAAATATTTTTAAATATTAACTTAATCAATTAGAGTTTTAGCAAATATTTGCCAATAAAAAATTCGTTTCATTTTAATGTAATATTTTTACGTAGAAAATGAATTTATGAAATTAATAAATTTCAAATGTATTTATTATTTTAATTGTTCATATTCATATTTAGAATTTATTGATAATTTTACAATTTATACTTGATAATTAATAAATAAAAAATTATTACTCCTTTTAAAATTAATTTGAAAATTCTAACTGAAAATATTCTTAAATAAAATATTAGGGAAATATTTTAAAAGCTGAAAAAATCTTAAAATAAAGGATACATTACTGTTTCAAAAGAAAATTGATGCATATTAAAACTTAATTTATTTAAATTCACATTTAAAACTCTTAAATGAAATTTGTGTACATAATTTGATACATAAAATTTGTTTCCACTAATATATTAAAATGTTTTACAAGATAAAAGGAATAATTAATGTTATTTATTTCAAAAAGACAGTGTTCAAAATTACTATTCATATCTTTCTTTTAGTACATTATATTCTTTATTTTACTTATAATAATTTTTAATTTTCACAAGATGTAATAAATTAACAATTGGGATAGAAAAAGTAAAAATTATTTTGTATTGTTAGTATTTTATTATAATTTAATTAAATTTAATTTGACACTCTATTGCTTTACATTTCTAATATTTAATCACTTGATTAAATGATTAATAGTTTATCGACGTTAATACTCTTTAATAGATAATTTAATAGATGAAAACTGCTGCAAAAATTGTAGAACCTTCACCTGAAATTAAGTCGAGGAATGCATTTCATAGAGAACGGGAGATAATCATTTTCCTTTCACAGGGACCGCTGATCTCAACCAATAACAAAGATCCGTATCAGTGCAGTGAAGAGAGAAGACACAAAACGCATCTTACCTCATGTTTCAGGATGGCTTCAATAAACCCAAGAAAAATTGGCAAAATGATTGGATTCTTTCATGATTTTACTAAAAATATGAAATACTGTTTTAAGTGATTCATTTTGGTAAAAGAAAATTCATTTTTAAAAATAAGTCTAAGTAAACAGAGAAGAAAATTAATCATTATAGTAAGAAGTATGACTTAATGTATGAAATTTAAGCAATATATTGATATGTGGAGTTCATTTGTGCAGTTTTGATGTATTTTTTTTTATAAAACAACATTGAAACTTAGTGACAGTCAATGAAAAATTATAAAAGTGAAATAAAGGTAAAAATCTAGAAAATAAGAGAAGAATCAAATACAATTATCTCATATACAAATGCAAAGAATTTACCTTAAGATAAAGTAAAATCAAGTATTACATTAATGAAATTAAAAACAACTTAATGCTAAATGAATAGACGTGTATGAATATAAACATCAAATAAATTGAATATGTATGAAGTGAAGAATGCTTTCATAAACTCAAATATTGTAAAATTACATTAACTTTAAGGAACAATTTAAATATTTCATAAAAATTTCAGAAATTATAAAATTCCGTATTGTAATTTGATACATAAATCATGCTTTACTTTTAAAAATACTATTCTAATTGTTAAATTGTATTTAATAATATTTATGATGTTGATAATAATCTAACTAAATGTTTTATTTATTTTGTTTACTTGTCTATTTAAGCTAACAGAAACATCATCATAAATTTTAATATATATATTCTATAAGTAGAGATTTAAGTTTTAATATATATTAGTTTATTAATTTTTATTCTAAGCTATTACTTTTTTAAATCCAATATGAATTGCTATGCCTTTAAATATTTAAAAATATGAAGAAATTTAAATACTAATTTGTTCATATTAATATTATTTACATTAGAGTATGCTCATTTACTGTAGTTAATGATATGTGAATTTGTTTTTTCTACTTAATATAATAGGGCTTACTATTGACAAAAGTCTGATGTATTCAATACAAATAAAATTCCACAGCTGCTTGAAATTCAAAAATGTTCAATGGAATATCTGTAGCAAATCACGGTGTAAAAACTAACCTAACTAATACATATGTTAATAATTTATAACCTAAGTTTCTTAATACTTTATTTGCGGTTAATCATAAACGAGCAATACACTATTGATTTCTTTCTGATTTGAAAGAAGGGGTTTTTATTATAACCATATGTTACTAATTAAATGTATTCAAATAATGTGTAAAAACTTTAAAATAATGGAGAAAATAGAACAAAAATATAAAAAAATTTTAAGAGTATTTGTACTTCATCTTCTTTATTATATTGAAACCAAAATAGAACAATGTATTTATTGATTAATTTATCATTATCATTCTCATTCATTCAAACTGTTCTGATCTCAGAGCTATATTATGTAACAGAAAAATACTGTCTGCAATTACTTAATTGCAATAATGTGTTATTTAAGTTTCAAATATTTATTTTCGTTGGTCTACCATACGGAAAAATTCCTTTGTGTTTCGTAAGACGGAAGAAAAGAGTAACTTCTTTTTACACTCATTCTTATATGATATGAATTTAACAAACATCAAATTATTGATATTAAGCAGAACTTCGAAAAATAATAAAATTTTCTCATGATAAAAGAATGTTTGTCATCTTATTACAACATAAATATTTCCAATTCGAACGAAGATAAGATTCTTATCCATAAACATTTATTTTATTTAAGTAGAAGAAACTTGAAGTATAATTCCCTGAGCATTTCAAATTTGTTAATTGCTTCAAAATATTAAAAACTACATATAGGATACAGATAAAAATAACATTTAAATCATGATATTTAATAAAAACTAACAATGTATAGATTTTTATAAGAATATAAATACAAAGCTCAAGTTAATTCATTAATAATTGAGTTTTCAGGATAAAGTTACACTAACTTAAAAGAATAGACATTTCCTAATGGCAAAAATAATAGATTAAAATAGTTTTAATAAATGGCTATAAGATATAAGAAAATCTTTAAATACGTTAAATATATACTGATAACCAATGTAAGTTGAAATATAAAAAAAAAAGATAATAAGTTATCTCATCCAGAAACTAGTTTTCTGGTATTGAAATGTACTACCTTTAAATAGTATGTCATTTATGGCTCTAAGTTCTGGTCTACAGCAATCATGAATATTTCAACTAGGTGTGTTAATGTTTTTGTTTCAATATTTATATTAATTTCTAATCCAATAATTTATGAAATTTATCATATGATTACGAACCAATAGGAATTGACAAAAGTAAAAATTTGCATAAATGATGGCAATGAAATATTTTAAAATTTTTAAATTAAATAATAATCATATTTGTTGTTTGTAATGACTGACTTTCTTTTGCGAAAAATTCATTTACATTGTTATTCCCATTAAATAGATTGAAAATGACGAATTGCTTCGGTTTTAAAATTATTTTAAAAGGAGTATTAATTACATTTTTGGAAGGAAACTATTTTCATTAATCAATTTCTCATAACAAAATATTTTTCAAATACATTATTACTTACATTTAAACTTTTTTTTGAAAAAATAATATTTGTTGAGTACAATAAATCATATTATTATAACGAACCTCAAAATATTTCTAAATTTTAATCAAACTTTAAATTTTTATAAGATATTTTATATGACATCATTTTATTATATATTAATTAAATAGTACACAATATTTTCAAAATGAAAAGAATTGAACAACTTATATTATGTAAAATTAATCATTCTTAAGCTTTCGTAAATTAAATTTAATAAACAATGCTAACACATGCTTTAATGGCTACAATTTAAGGCGTTATTCAATAGTTCAACTTTTTGAGAGACTTTTAAAACATTTCCAGTACTTCATGCTGGTGCATCATAGAAATAAGTGCTCTCAGCTCAAGATGAAGCGTCACAACTCAGGTATGAATTACAAGTCAGTATAATTAATTTTGAACAACGGATAGTTAGAAACATTCTTTACGAGTAGTTATCTGTCAATTTATTTTCATAATTAGTTATTGTGAGACAGCTTCTGATTTCTGAGTTCCATTTATTAAAATTAAATAAACACATTCAGAGAGTCACAAAATTTAAGTCTTGGACCTCAAAAATATATCAATCAAAATGCAATAGATAAAACAGATTGTTTCAGATATCTGAAGACAAATGCTACTTTAATCATTTTTTGAAATTATTATACAATGTGTTTTAAATTTGATGAAAATAATTACAATTTATATAAAAATATAGAATGACATAATATCTTCATACAATGACATAGATAAATTACATTAATTTTGTGTTGGTGGAATAATTTTGAGGCACGTTAAGAATTCCTTAAAAGCTAATTTGATATTTAACTATAAACAAAGTTTCGATACTCCTTGAAATGAATTCATCAAATAATCTTCGATAAACATACAAAATATTTTATATTATTATCAAACTTTTCCATAAGCGGTTTTACATTGTACTGTACGAATATGAGAATTTAAATTAAGTAAAAATAGTAGTACTACACACCAAATATCGACAGGTTTGATTTATTCGTTTTATGTAATAACTTCCTCATTTCGTCAATTGCAAAAAAAAACTTTATTTTTCATTGAGCTTATTAATTTATTTACTCCCATTCAGCAAATATTTTTTCAAACTTTTATCGCATTTTAATTATTTATATAATGAAAATAATTTGCGAGTAAAACATGATTAATTAAGGAATATTCAATCAAAAATATCTTACATATAGCATGTAATTAGCTGTTATTACTTAAAAAAAATCCAAAGTTTAAATATCAGTCTTTACATATTAATAAGAATACAGAATATAAAAATTTTCTGTAACTAATTCAATTTAAATTTCCTAAATTTATCTCTATATTTACGAATAAAAATAATAATAAAAAGTACTACGTAAATATAATAAATTTATTACAATTACCTAAGTATATATTCTACTAAATGTGACATCATATTTTAATATGCTACAAAAATTATTTCTTACTCCATAACTATTTGTTTAGATTTATGGTCTTTTATTTATTAATTATTAAAAATAGAACTATATGTATACAAGTTTTTATTTTGAATAAGTTTTCTGATGTAATAATATTCACAGTGCATGAGGATTAATAATTTTAAGTATTTTAATACTGTTTATAGTAACTAGAATGCGAAAAATCACTTGTTTTATTTAATAGAAACATGTTTGTTTTTATTCCAACATCTGTTTTAGAAATAAAACTAATTATATTTATTATTTTCAGTGTGTGATCATGTGATATGTTAACTACTTTAATGCATGCCTTACAACATTCGAATACCACCTTTTTTCTATAGATTCTGAAAATATCCGTCTTTATTGCCTAAGCTTGTGTTAGCATAGGAGTTAGTTCTATGTGAGAGAAATAGCATAATATATTATTTTGAATCATACTTAAACATCTTATAGGATAATTTAAAACAAAAGTTTTTAATATCACTATATTTCTCTAACAAGCCATGAGTATTTTTAATTAGATATAAATAATGAAAAATATATTTCTTGCTTCTGCCAATCATAACTTATTCAACTGTTTTTCTCTGTAATTATATATATAACATTGAATTTGATATCATTTAAATTTCTTAATATACTCATTAATCTTATCACACCCCTAACCGCTTTCATCATATTCTGTTAGATAGTTAATGATATGCATCTTTACTTTTTTTAAGCGCATAAGCCTTGGTCCTGAACTTCAGATTTCAGCAAATAAAATATTTAACGATAATTAGTGATTATAAAATTTAATTCAAACAGTTATCGCAAAATTTGTAAGAATAAATTAATAAGATGCAGACTTATATAATCTCTCACGCGTCCAATATACTAATTATTATAAAAATTTTATACAATATTAATTAAATTATATAAATGTATAATAATATTAAACATAAATAATAATCATGATTTATGTTTAATAATTTTAAATCCATGATTTGTTTTCAAATATCTAACTTTTATATTATTTCCATGAACATAGGTAATAAATTATTTTTACTCAGATGTAGATTAATTATTCTATATATTTTTAATGTAAAAATGTTTTTTAAATCAGACATTTTTTCTGATAACGTTTTACCTCTGAATAAAATGACAACAATAATAAAATATTTTCTTATAATGATCCACACGAACAGATTTTTTCTCTTTAAATTTTTAAACTTTATGTGAGCTAAGTATCTGAAAATCCCCCACTTTACATGGACAAAAATAAAAAAAAACCTTCAAAAGAACCTAGTTTGTAAATGTTTCCATTTACAGTTATTTTATGACCTACAGGTATGAATTCCTAATACATAAAATTTATTGAATTATATTTGTTCGAATATTCTGTAAGCATTTATCTAAAGAAAATATTCTTTACATGTTTTAGAGATCCTAGTTTAAATACATTACTTAAATACGCTTTATTTGTTGAATAAAAATTAATTTCAGATATTTGATGAAAAGTATATTATATTTCTGTGGATTTTTTTTCGAGACATTCGTTTTACACACATTCCAAAAAATTTTACAGAAAATTTATTTACGAAGTGTAAATTATCTTTTAAAAATTCAATTTATACTCTTCAAAATTTTATATTTAATTTTTGATAGGAAAATTTTACCGTTAAAAATGATGAAAAACATTTAAATCTTACATCAGAAGGTAAATAAATCTGAATATCTGCAAAGTAAAGAAAAAGATTCCCTCATATATTCAAAAGGTAAAATATTTTGAATTAAGTAAACACACATTTCAAGTCATTCCTAGTAAATCATTGAAACTTATTATTAATAATGAACAAATCTTTGACATCAAAAACTTATAAGACTTAGTAAAATATTTAACGCGCAATAAGCATTTACATGTAGTAAAACGGAAAAAATATGTTTTGAAATCAGAATGTGGCTATTTAAATTATTGTTAAAATCTCCTTTTTAAGCAGAATATCTTGCAAACTAGAAAATACTCTACAAGGGATAAATAGTTATTACTTTTGAAATTAAATAGATTCATTTTCTTTTATCTGCTTAGTAAAAACTTTGTAACATTTTTATCATTTCAAACATTTTAAAATATTTATTTACAGAAAGAAGAAAAGCTTTGTGTTTAGATCCCATTTTTACAGAATTTGAAATAAATAAAAAACATTTAGCCCATGACAATTACAATTCATATCCTCCAACATGTTTAAACAAACTGATTATTTATATAATGCTAAAATTAAATTTCATATACATATTTCAAATAAATCACACTCTAAATCTGTCTTCCTTAAAAGGAACAGAAAATATTTTTGAAGTAAAAATTCTAAATACATAAATTTCCTCAAAATATACTTTATATATGTTGTTAAACTGAATGAATTAAGTAATTAATTTTCATTTCTTCTTTTGTACAAGTTATCAATTAGCATAATAGAAAAATATATGATTTTAAAAGTGACATGTATACGTGTCACTTAAAATGATCATCATCAAAACTTTCAGTGAGTGATATTCATCTTTTACTGTTCTGAGAGTTTTGAAGAGAATTATTTTGATTTTTGTCTCATAGACATTGATCAATATTAATTCAAATATTACTATGATTACGAAAACGGGAAAAACTAATCTACCAATCATGCAACCTATAACCCAAATTGTGCAACAATAAAAAATTTTTATAAAATTTTAACTATCAATAATATAAAAAATGATCACTTCAATTAATCTTCCACCTTTCATCAAAAAAATTCACAATCCAGAAATTGGTATTCTTCAAATTAATTTACAAAGAAGTCGATCAGCAATAACACAATTCGTACATCATTTCAATAGTAATAAAGAAGACATCGCTTGCATTCAGGAACCATATCTACAGCAAAACCAAATTAAAGGATTACTTTTGTCTTGGAAAAAATATCATTCAAAAGATGGAGCTCCCCGTGAAGCAATAATATCCAAAGCAAATATTAATCCAATAATCATTCATTCTCATAAAGACTTAATTGCAATACAAATAGACTCTCAAATCACATCCTTAATATTAATTTCTTTATAAGCCTCCCAGGTGAAGATCTAACTTTAATTCTTGGAATCCTCAGAAATTTATTACTTCAATACTGATCAGCATGAATTTTAGTTTGTGGAGATTTTAATTCTCAAAATTTGTTTTGGGTATACCATTCAAACAATCACCATGGTTTTATCTTAGAAGTTTTAAACTGCAATTCCCTAAATCTGCTAAATACTTCTCCTAGCCCCCCAACTTTTTACAGGACCAATGAGTATTGGCTGGCCGGATTTAACCACATGCACAGACTCTCTGCTCCAAGTGATTCAAGATTGGACAGTGTGCTACGAAGAAACATGTTCAGGGCATAACTGCATAACATGTGTCATAGCTGAATCAATAATTATATTTAATAAAAGATTTAAAACGTTAAATAATCAAAAAAAATTCTAAAATCTGTTAAACCAATCCTAAAATTTTTAAATAAACAAATGCATAAAATTAAAAAAGTTGGAAACTTGGATGAATTCACCAACACATTTTTAAATAATATTCATAGAGCAGCAGAAGTAACATTTAAGCAAAGAGCTGCAGACAAAAAGGTTGACATACACTAGTGGACAACAGAACTAAAGGAACTAAAGAGCAAAACAAAGGCACTTAGAAGAAGACTTAAAGCATCTACTTCAGAAACAGAAAAATTTTTCATTGTTCAAAAATTTAAACATTAGCAAGCAACTTATAAAAGAGCAATTTTGAAAGCAAAATAAACTTGTTGGGCCACAATAATAAAGAATTTGGTATATTGCAAAAAGTAGCAACTGGCAAAGTATTTTCTCCGACTCAATTTGTCGCACTCCGAAACTCAACAAATGAAGATATAAAATCAATTTTAAAAGAGCTCATGGAAGTTAATTTTCCCAGAGATAACCAAGAAGAGGATACTCAATATCATAGAACAGTTAGGTCAACTCCACTAATCCTTTCAAATCCAAATTATCCACTCTTCACACAAGGAGAAGTTAGTTTAATAATAATTAAACACCTTAAGAATTCTAATGCCCCAGGTATCGATGTATTAGACAACATAATTGTTAAGTTGGTCTATAGAACAAATAGCAAATAATTGCTTAACAATTTTAATAAATGTTTACAAATTACTTCCAAAACCACACTTTAACAAATTACTTCCAAAAGCACTTACGAAAGATCAAGTGATCTCCTTCAGTAAAAAGCAAAAAGATCTAAAGTTGGCCACTTCCTACCGCCCAATATGCTTTCTGCCTTCATTTGGGAAGGTTCTGGAAAGACTCATAATAGACCGCCTAAAGCAAGCCTTATTCAAAAATAACTTTTTACATAACAGCAAATAGGGCTTCAGAGGAAAAAGATCAACAGACCACGCTCTAATTACAGTAATGGATTGCACATAAATAAAAAATAAAGAAAATAGCAGGTATATAGCTCTATTAGCTTGGACATGCAGAAATCATTCGACTCTCTGTGAAGGCCAGGTCTAGAATTAGAACTTACGAAATGCAACATCCCGAAATTTATATCCCAGTGCATTTTTAGCTTCTTAAAAGATAGAGAACTGATAGCCATAGGTGACTCTCGCTTAGTACAAATGGAACATAGCAGAAGCTGCCAACAGGGCTCCGTAGGTGGGCCTATATTATGGAACATCTATTTCAATTCAATCTTATCCGCTCCATGGACAGAACACACAGATATTATAGATTTGCAGATGATACAGTGCTAGTAGTTGGAGGCGCAATAAAAGTAGAACTAAAACATATTTGTAACAAATCTTTATCCCAATTTTCAAATTCCTGCAAAGATCTAAAGTTAACAATTTCAACAGCAAAATCAACAGCAATAATCCTTGGTAAGAAAAATAAAAGTCTAAAATCCAGTCCGAAAATTATCTTCAATAATGAGAGTCTAAGGCATGTAAAATGCTTGGCTTACTTAGGCATACATCTAAATTTAAAGCTTTCTTTCCTATCACATCTTCACTACATCAAAACAAAAATAATACGAATAGCCCAAAGACTACGTGGAATGATCAGCCAGAATTGGGGCATAAAAGGAAAATTTTCTAAAGTAATATACTTAACCATTATCGAAAAATAGTTATGTATAGATGCTTAACTTGGGCAAATTTTATGACAGCTAGGAAAGAACAATTGTTAAATAATATTCAACGATTTTTCCTGCTACTGATAACAAGAGCATTTAAAACAACTTCTAACATAGATCTAAATACTATATCAGGCATTCCACCCTTACCATTAACAATCGAAGCTGCTACTCTAAAAAAAAACTTACTGTTTAAAAATCAATACAACTGGATGGTACTCACTACAACCCGAAAGATTTTCAAGATCCGGATCACAAAGATTCTATCCATTCCTTCCATAGATTCAGAAATCTAACAGTATACAACTACCTGAAGAATTCCTAAAGTAATGTAAACTTCCAAAGTTTATACCAACAGCAATAAATCTATATGCAGAGAGATCAAGATATGATGAGGCAACAGGAGCAACATTCGTGGTTACACAAAAAGACCAAAAAATTTTCTCCCAAAATTTTAAACTAAATAATTATAACTTTGTGTTTCAAGTTGAGGCATTAGCTGTCAGGGAAGAGGTAAAACACATAATTACCAATTAACTAGATCTGACAACAATATGCACCGACAGCCATTCTCCTATCATTGCTCAACCCAATGCACAAATCACAACTCATCCGTGATATCCAGGAGTGTCTTTACACAAACACACCATGCAGAATCCAACTAAGCTGGATTAAAGCACACATTGGAAATTGAGGGAACGAATTGGAGGACAAAGAAGCAAAAGAAGCTGCTCCCAATGAGGAAGTGTCAGTCATAAATCTGCCGAAACCAAGCTCCTTCCTAAAACTCCTCCAATATAAAAGAACCATCAGAAACTGGTAAAGAACATGGTAGACATCGCAAAATGGTAGGTCCACCGACTTCCAACAGTCTCCACCGAGTTCCTCATCCCAAACCCTTCCAATAACAATCTAATAACAAATCATGGACCTTTCCCTGAGTAATTCGCAAGATTTGGCAAATCCAATTCGAACATGTGAAAATGTAATGATTTTGGAACTGCCCTTCACTAGATAGTGAATGTCCATTTACAAAGTCCATCCACATAAAAAGGCACCACCGTCAAGCAGATCTTCAGTTCGTGAAGTTTTGTCTAAAGGACGCTTTGAGACGAAAAAAAAATTATTCAAATAATCGAATTCTTAGTAGTACCGGGACTCACACTATGCCGTTACCCTGTAAAATCATCAACAATGGCAGATGATGAACTTTATTCGTCATCAACTTCATCAGATTAACAATAATGCTTCCATTTCTTCCTTTTAATATTTGTTTATAGCAAATGATGTTTATAATAGCGTATATAATTATTTTTGACTCTTAAAGCTAATGCTTCAAGTAATATGTAACTTTAATGTCTTGTCAATTCGTGCAAAATTTTAAAGGAAGTAATGAACACGAGTACCTTATACGAATTATTAGTGCTCCATAACATCATGACTTAATACATTGTGTCAAATGCTTAAAAAAATTAAATCTTGCAAATAGCGTCACCTAAGCTTACATAATAATTTTATATAATTACACTTTTATTTAATTCTGTGTATATATTACATATGTTGTTCATAATAGTATAGTTATTTTGTTAGTTAAATTTAATGCTTCAAATAATATGATACATTGATGTTTTGTCAATTCATGTAAATTGTTATTAATTTAAGATTATCTAACTCCTTATTTACTTTTCCTGTAATTACTTCTACATTTTCTTCACATAATACTTTCACTAAATTTTATAATAACTAGTTTCAATCATGTAATTGATTTGGGATGCAGACACCTATTGTGCTAGGATGTCTGAAGGCTTTCAAGCCCTACCAATGTGACTATAATTTTTAATAGACCAAAGGCTGGGTCATAAGTGGGCGCCCGTAAATGTTAAGGAATGCTCTCGGAGATGGTGGAGCATAACCCGATAACCAGTTGGTAAAATCCGAGGTCCCGCCACTTCGCTATGCTAAGTTATAACTATGAGTGAAGAACTCTTCAGAAGACAATTATTTAGTATAATTTCAGTTCTTTATAGTATCCGTTTTTACTTATCGTACACATTATATACATGTAGTTAAAAGTTTACAATCGGGTACCTCGTGATTCTTTGACGACTTTTTGAAGCCATGATAGGTACCAAGATATAACTAACAGATGACCGTTACACAAAGGCTATACAAAGATTGGAAAGAATTAAATTTTACCTCCAAAATGTATCGATAAGCCAAGGTACCCGATTCTTCAACGAAACCTACATAGCTATGTACACAGTTCCAAAGGCTCTGTTGCCTTACGCCGGCTCCCCTAAAATCAAAAAAGTAAAGGATTACTTGCCACAGACAGTAGTTGGGAGGAGGACAATATTCTCTCTCACTGGGTTGCTGGAAATCATTGGCTTGGGAATGAGTCGATGTAAATCTGTAACATCCACAGTCCTTCCACTGGTGTGATGTACATGTAGAGAATAAAGTTTGTAGAAGCTCGTCCTCAGAACGTAGTTTAAAATGATGACATGCTTTGCGAAGGGCGAGTATTTTCATAATATTGATCTTAATATACATCTCTGAACCACTGACCACCCAAACCATTGGTATTTAAAACCATTGATATTTATGTACACACTTTTATTAGATAAATATATATAGTATATTTATCAAATAAATTCAAACAATTTGTAAAAATAATTTCTAACTTAAGTTAAAAGCATTATACTCTTTAACGAACAGAGTTATATTTTCAGACAAAACTGCCACATTTTTCTTTTAGCTCTAGGAAACGAAATAATAAAAAATAAACCATATAAAGTCCAGAAATTTAATATGAAAAATGGAACATAATTTCTTATTTAAATAAAAATGTTGTATAAAAATATTGTAATTTTAGAAGCTCCAATTTGAATGAAATACTTTATTTTTTGTAATATGTTCATTTTTGCCTAATTTAAACATATGTTGGAGTGAAAATTGCATTTAAAATTATTTACGAATAAAACATGAAAAAGTAAATTTGCTGCGTAATCATGTATACGCTTTTAATTAATTACATATTTTAAACTACGTTCTTATTAACAAGGAAATAATATTTTAAAATCCTTAATTTTAAACTCAGTAATGCATTTTCTCATTATTATTAGAATGAAAATGAATGGCTTCTTAAATAGCTTTAATAAAAATTAAAATTTCTTGCATATTACATAAAGAAACTATCTTTTATTTTAAAATAATTGAATACAAAATAAATTTTAATGTTCTACATACAAATAACACTAAACAAAAAAAATAATATTTATTTATTTTATTTTATGGTGGAAAACAAAAAGAATGTGAATGGAAGTAAAAATTAAAACAAATGCCATTCAATATTTCTCCTCTTTCAAAATGCTAACCAAATGAAATTCATGTATTTTTAATTGCATTTGATACTTAATAATTGATAAATTTTAAATTTTATCAAAATATGCTTGATGATTCTGCATTTTCTTAGGCTATTAGAAATGTTATAAAAATTATGAAACATCTACTTCAATTTCTGCAAAACCAATAAGTTATGCATTCATTTTATTATTAATTGATAACTTCTTTAATTTTGTTTTTAAAAGATATTGGAAATTTTATTATGTTTATATTTTTTCAATAATATACAGTTAATGTACTACCTTTCTTTTTAACAAAAAGTATCGATGAAACATATTAAATATTTCTATATTTCACCTATTTAATGTATTGAAAAATATTTAACGATGTCAATATTAGAAACCGTGAAATATGTTAGACTATAAACTAGAGAAAAATAAAAAACTTCTGAATATTGTATATGGGTAAAATGATGTAAAACACATAACCAAAATATAATTTTTGAGCAGTAATAACTCAAATGATGTTTTAAACATGTTTGTAAATAATGTTTTTAACAGAGTTAGGGAGAAAGATTATGTAAAAATTTTTAAAACTTAATAAATGAGCTAAAAGGAAATGTGTGAAATTTTTTATATGAGATTAATTGTAAATTTTAATTAAATGATGATTAGTTTGATTATTTGTTAAAAACAATATTTAATATTAAAAATATTAATAAATTGTTTAAACATACACATGCTCGAAAATTTCAAATTAAAATATATTTTTAGGTCTATTTGTAGTAATTATATCTAAAAGTAAATCTATCTAAAAACTACAAATATCAAACATTTTAAAAAATAAATTTTGTCTATCAAAATTAGCTGTAATTGCTGTGTCCAGAATACAAAAATAAATACGGTAAGTGTATTTTCTTCCTATAAACATAATTTGAAATTAAAAAACAACTGAAACATTTCCCTTCTATGACCAAGCACATGTGCGCAAATAATAAAATTTGTAAAATTAATACAGATATATAATTATTAAATTGAAAGATGTATAATTATTAAATTGATGACTCCCAAAGAACACAAAAATCGGTGATACTTAGGATCTATACATATTTATCACACATAAAGAAATCGATAAGTAAGAAACCATTTTTTACTGAAATTTTTTCATGTTAACTGAGACGCAGCCCATTTATCACCAGTCAAGAAAGTTGAAAATCTCTTGAATTACATTCTTAAGAAATAAGAAAGTATTTTGTTTCACATCACTCGTTAAGAAAGTATATATATATATATATATATATATATATATATATATATATTTATATATATATATACAGAGAGAGAGATACAACAAAATATTTTCTATAAATATATCAACTACCTTTAAATAATGTCAATATTTACATTTACAAATTTAAAGGAACACATAAATCTTTAAAAAAATATTTTGGTTTTCTTAGAAACAATATTAATAAGGAAATTTTTTATGAATTTCTTCACGCTTGGAATATTAATATAAAAGACAGCTTCGACAAATATGTACTTAATTATCATGATTAATAATTTAGATTTAATTATTTGTAAAAACACTTGAAAATTAATATAAATGAAAAGGGTTTTAAATAAATATCTATGTACAAGTTTGTCTAAAATAACAAAAATTTCATTTAGTGCACAATGAATATTACATATAAAAAGGAATGATTTGCGCCTAATATAGTGTGAAAGCATTTTAGCAGCTAAAGGTATGTGAATCCATATTGAAATGGATGTTTGTAAGTGTTACCGAAAGGTAAGTGTGTTTTCCCATTCCTCTTAATTGAAAACTGACTTAACGTACACAGAGACATAAGAGAAATTTTATTAGATATATCAGAGACAGCATGATCTCTGATATATCTAATAAAAAATCTAATAAAATACGCATTCTTTCTTGCAAAACAGACAGCACTGTCCCTAAGATGCTTATGCCTGGTGATTCTGCAGACGAAGGAACATGTTTAATGTAGCTATCTGAAACCATGAGGAAACAGTTAGACTCGATGAGTCGGATCATTATCATCTTGAGATATGCAATTGAAAAAAAGGGGCTGATTTTTTTAATTAAACTGGTTTTCCAAAAGAGTGATTTACCTAAAGCTAGCCCATGAATCGTGACAAAAATGCCTAATTGAAGCCAGGAGTGATGAAGTCCCAAGATATTGCGGAATCCTCTGCGTACTTCACTCTAGAACTAAAATACTCAGTGTTATAAATTTCTTGAAAGCGGTGGGGTATGCCACAATAAAAACCCGTTCCTTGTTGAGAAATGGAGAAGCACTTGATTTATCAAAAAAAAAGATATAATTTCAAACTTTTCACCACTAAACCCCTTGGTGTAACGGCAGGTTAGAGCATTTTGGGTCTCATGTTTTTGTCATTTAAACTCTGTTAAGGATATTTAATTTTAATATCATTTATTTCATCTTAACAGAATTTTCTTGTCTGCAACTTTGTTTAAGTCTGAAGCATAAGTATTTAATGCAAAATGTTCTTATTATCAAGTCAGTAGCATCCAAAATATTCATCCCGTTCATAACAAAGTATTCTAGAGAATGATTTGACTCACGTTATTTATGGATGATAGAGTTTTCTGATTTCGACCCTACCGATTAATGTCTAATTTACACATCATTATTATAATATATCAATGTAATTAAAACAAACAAAACTATTAAAATCCTATTAAATAATTTCAATATGATAGCTAATATAATAAAAATATCCAGTTTCATTTTTATTTTGACTAAATATTTGTATATATATGTTATATTTTAATATTAATTACCAGATAATAAGTTTTTCATTGGTGTAGAACAAGCAGTGGAAGCACAGATATGTTTTTGATTTTGTGTGATGTTTCTCGGAAGTTAAAATTTTAGGTTTTGTTAAATAAGTTTATTAGTTATTAAAATTTTTATTCAATCCTTTGGTCACTGAAATGATTCGTCAAAATTACCTAAGTTAATTAAAATTCAGTATTTTTTTCTCTATCTAATGAACATAATGCAATTTTTTCTGTTCAAATTCTTTCCATGTTGTTAAATTCACATGTATAATACCATGGAGCACCCTTTTAAAGCATTTCGTTAATATTTTTCATTTTGAAGTTCAACATTATCGATTTTTACAATGTTCAGTGCCACTTCAGTTAAGAACATTCAAATTTAAGAATATTTTTAGAATTTTGGAATCTATGTTCTTTAAGGGCAGTTACTTATTACAAGAAAGTGCCACTAATACGCTTATATAATATTAGTTATTAATGAATTTGAATATGTGTTTCTTATTAAGGGTCATAACTGCATTGAATGTGAATGAACAAAATCTAAACTGTTAAGTAAATAAACCTGATACATTTTATAATTAAATCAAAGCCACAGGCTTTCATAAATAATCTGGTCTGACAATTCTCTTTTACATTCTTAATATCATAATGCATTCTAGTTTAAAATATTTCTTCCAAGGAATATGCTAAGAGCCATCCTTTTCGCGCGCGTATGTATATTAATTCATCCATAACTAAGAGACTTGCTCGAAAGGAAATAATAGGTATGGTATTTTGGCTATTCTAGTTTTACTACACCATTTTCACATTATTCATCAATAAGCATCATTAATTACCGGACAGTAATAATGACTATCAACACAGAAGAGGAAGGCAATTATTTCTAGAGACTTCAAGGAAAATCCACAATTACGAGTTCGTTAAAAATACACAGAAAAAGTTAACGCATGGAACTAACAATCCATTAATGTTTTAAACGTAACTCATCGATTCAGGAAGATAAACAAGCAGAATGGGAATTTGAATTTTCTAGACAGGCTGAGGACAACTCAGTAGATGGTCAACTAAACATATTAAAAGAAATTATATGTTCCCAAATATGATCAAAATATTTCATTGGGGGGGGGGAGAATGCCCCACCTCATGCCCAATTATTGAAAACCTATGAATATAAATACTTAATATGGGACCAATAATAAAATGGAACTATTCTCAATCACAAAAAGATTCTTTTTCAATATTTTGTGCAGTGGAAAGCTTTTAAACAAGATTTCTAATACCAATTGTAACCCTAATCATTTTTTTTATCTTATATTGTTTTACTCGAAACAGATATACCTGTGTTGTAACTTTACACAAATCATGATTATTTAACAGCTCTGAAGATGTAAATTATTTTTCAACCATAGTTAATATATTTTTAGTAAAATTATATAAACATATTAATAAAATATTAAATTATTTGATTTTAAAAATTGTAAGAAAGAAATTACACCATCTCCAGTACAACATTTTAGCAAAATAGCTCTTTTAATTGCTTTTATGAATTTACAAAGATTTCTGATTAAAATAATACTATACTTTGGAATAACAAATAATAATTAAAATTCTAATAAAATTCTAACGACATATTTTATAAATAAACTCTAAATTTTAAAATTTAAACTAATATCTTTCAATGCACTTGAATAGTTAAATTCCTTATATCTTTTATTATAGTATAATATTTTTAAATATTGTATTGATTGTAGAACCTTAACTTATATTTAATATTGGTAATGTGAATAGTATACTAATTTTAAAAAATAGAATTTAAGAGTAAAAACAGTTATCTTTTTAGATATCACCTTTTATTTTTCTTTGTTGAAACCATACCTAATGAACAAAACCAAATCTTTAATTCAAATCGATAACTTCATTAAAAAATGTATAAGAGTAAATTTTTCCTACTTTTAAAATATTCTTTCGGGATGAAAAAGGACTCTAGAAAAATATATTTTCAGCTCAATTAAAATATACTTTTCTTTCACATTTTCTAATTAAGCTTCAATATTGAAAAGAAAATACTTTACTCGACTGATTCCATTATTGTAAAAGAATCTCACGTGATTACTTATTTTTCCTCTTAAACTGACATAACCTAATTTCTAATCATGTACATCAACATACTGTAAACGATACGTAGTGACATAGCATAAAAATAAACGAAGGAATTTTTATGTAAAAGAAAAGATATGTTTAATTCTTGTTTCTGAACTATATTCTGTCCAAATGTTAAATGAATTAATTTAATAACTATTCATTTCTATATCACTCAGTAGTTTTGTCTTAAAATGTGTATCCTTATTTAATAAATGGGTATCAATTTGTTGTGTCAGTTTAAAGGGTATCAATTAAAATGCCACAACAAAATACTATCAAAATATTCCTTCTGGAAAAAAAGAAGGCTTTACCTCATACACAATTATGGAAAACTTAAGAAAGACCTTTAAATTGCAACCTTAATAAGGGACAAATAAATGAGTGGAGTGATCCATAATCACAAAAAGATGATACTATTTTAATATTCTGTGCAGTAGATTTAAATAAGATAGACATTACTCATTGTTATTATTGTTATTTTAGTCACATTTTGATATTAGATTATTTGATTAAGTAATTAATTCATTACTTTATTAATACTAAAGTTATGCATATATAAATATACCAAATCTAGTGAATTTTGACTTTAAAGATCAGTCGGAAAAATTTACTTTATTTAAAGTCTCACCAAAACATGACGCTATTAAATAAAAACATATATTACATTTTTAAATAGTTCAAATTTAAAATTTACAGTGAGTTGAGATTGAAAAATTTTTTATCGGTTTTCTTGAAGACTGATTATAATTTAATTACTATACACATTTGTGATTTTATTTTTTAATTTTGTAACAGTTTTTTTAACAAATCAAACTTTTTTATGCAAATTATCTCTGATATTGAATATTGGTTAGTAATAAAGAAGCACTATGTTTTATTTTGTATTATAAAATTTTAATTTAATTGTAATGGGGCTGTTAAAAGCTGCATTGATTTTATGCTTTGAAGGAAAATTTTTATTTCCTTTTCCATTTTATGAAATTGAATATTTTAAGAAGAAATATGCAAGTTTAGGAAACAGATATTTTTTTAAGTACATTTCTTTGAAAATGTGTTTAAAGTACTTATTTTACCTTAGAAATAGTTAAGTTGTTAATATGAAAAGATCCGACTTAAATTGAACATGCATCAAAATCGCATTTTTCTTCAAATGTTACATTAAACTTATAATTAAGAATCATGTTTTGAAAGATAATTTCTAATAAAATGTTCTTTTCATTTTAATATTTCTTTTTGTTTTAGTGAAAGCTCTTGCATTTTTTTGCATTATTTTCATTATTGTAATCATTATTCAATTCATTTCATTATTGCATTTGTTATTAAGTATTTCATATTAATTACGATTGGTAAGAACGTTTAATTTAAAAATGATAATCTATTATATTGTGAGAATATCATTTTTCATGAACTTGTATTTTTTGTCATATAAATCGAAATTTCCTTATATTTATTTCTAAATGTTTAATTAGTCAAAAAAACAAACATGGATATAATGTTTAGAACTTCAATCTACGCGAGTTTCTATAAATGTAAATAAAACATTAAAATTTTTGTTTCTACCTTTATTTTAGTTATTGCACCTGTTCAAAAAATACTTTAATATAAAAAAGTAATATTTTGATAAAAACGTTAAATCAGTAAACAAAAAGTTTTGGTGAGAAAATTTTTCCTTTATTCTCATATAATTAGTTTTCTAAATTAATATGAATATTTTAATTAAATTTAAAATTATCATCTGAACTCAGACACTACTTTTGTAAATGGAATAAATTTCATAAACTCAGCACTTAAAAAGATATACTTCATGCTTATTTTTCCATAGTATTTAAAAGTAGCTCATTAATCATTCTCAAGTAGCCAATTACATTATTTTATTAGCAAAGGAATTTTGATATTGAAATTAATTTTATAAAGGTTATAAACTCAACAGCAACTTATGCGAAATATCAATAGAATAATATGTAAATTTTATCAATCAGTTCTCTTTGAATGAAATATTTAAATATGAAATTTACGCAATGCATACAAGATACAAATCGAAGATATTTTAGATAATTATGTTTAGCTATATTTGTCACACACACATAGCAATTAACTTAATTTATTAAAAATATAATTCTATACTTTATGTATATATTTTACTCATTAATAGGAAACGACTTCATGCCAAATAATGATTTTATTAATATGTATTATAAAGGTTAATTTTTATTATAGCAGAATTAAAAGAAAATAAACGTTTTAGGGCAGTGTCTAAAATGCTCATTTGCAGAACACAATATTTTAAAGAAACCAGAAATGATCTCTTAGTACTTTTGTAATTATATTACTTCATATGAATAATAGATTTTAAATTATCTGAAAAGTTTTGACACTTAATGGAAATAAACGAAACAATTATTCATTAGTTGTCATAAAATTCGATTTATCAACAAAATTTTTGAAATTTAATTAAAATAAAGTAAAATATCAATGATAAACTGTCACGGATTACTAAAAATATTTTCGTAATTTCACTTACTTCAATAATTTATATAATTTTTAAATATAGAATAAGGGGTGTATTTATAAAAAATTCTTCCTTAGATATGTTTGTCCTAAATAATCAAAACAACCTTTTTATTATCTTTTTCGTTCAGTTATTCCAGTCTTAACTGTCTTACTATTTCGGAGTTATTGAAATCGAAGTTTCAGAGCAAAACTGTTGTTTCAAATGGGGATATTTTCTAGAGATGTACGGTCAAATTTATCGCCAAATTTCTCCCTAGCTTGCAACTGGTGAAATGGCAGAGGTACGCCAATCAACAATTTTAAGAGTAGTCACCAAAGTAAGCAAATCTATTGATTTTTGGAGACCGCATTATATTAAAATTCCACATACAGCATTGTCTTTTATTGTTATAATTTTATTGTTAAAATTTATTCTTAAAATTTATTGTTTGATAAAAAAGTATTTAATTGGCAAAAAAATTCATTAATTTTTTGGATAAATATATGCAATTCTAAGAAAATATGTAATAAATAAAAGAGAGAGAGAGTAAATCAAAAGAAGAGCATTGTTTTTATTTTCTAGTTGAATGATATAAAATTACATGAAAATATGTGTGCGTGTTTATTTTTTTTTTAAATTTTGTTACTTATGCATATTAACCTGTCAATCATTTCTGTAAAAAAATTGTCCCCAAATTTTATAGCTTAGTGACCATATAAATTCCTCCATGATTTGTCTGCAGTAACATAGTGAATAAATTTTGATGATTTTATCACTATATATAATAGTGATAAAATAATATATATATAATATTGAATAATATATATATATATATATATATATATATATATATATATTATATATTATATATATATATATAATTGTTATATTGAGATGGTAATGAAGCTTGTTTGTAATGTGTTGAAATACAGATAGATTACGTTTTATTTTCATGAAAAGTGATTTTTATATCTTTCGTTTATTCATAAACAAAATATTAATTAATTGGCTGCTTTCAAAAAAGCAAATTATTTAATTATAAAATGATTATGCAGTTTACAATAGTTTTAGAAATATGCATACTTAAAAGTTTGTATTTTATATTTGATTATTTGAATGTAGTTTTCTTTATTTGAATTGGTTGCCAAAATGTTTATGTTTCAACATAGAACATTGTAAAAATTTATAAAAATATTTTTAAAATGCTTTCTTTCATCATAAATTTTCTATGGAAACTAATCATTCAATAATTCCGGGTTTTCTTCGTTTAAGTGCTCTAAATATGTAATGTATTTCATTTTTATAGAAACAGTATACATATATTTAACATATACTAATTAATATGCTTTTGTGTGTACTCCTCATCTTTATAATTATAACATAATTTTAACTACACCAAAATCTTCTTACCCATTTTAAGAATTACATTTTTCTTTTCCGTGTTCTTATCTCCTAAGATTTAATTTTGAATTGTGAATTTAACATCTACTTATATATATTTTTTCCATTATGTGTACATTGAGGGTACTCTTGCTACTTTTATATCCTACTAAACAAATGATGGAATTATTCTTTTTTATATTTATTAATATTAACATAGATAAATGCATGATGCAAAAGTTTATATTTGAATAGTTTTATTAGCGATATCTGAGATAACTTTTCATTTAAATAAAAGCCATTATTTTGCCTCAGTTGCTTTTATACATTTTAAAGCGATTCTCTGAGGTAAGGTATTTGGTTTTGTTATTCATAAAAAATGGAGCAAAGATTAATTGAAATTACAAGTTTTGCTTTTTAAAAATACAATAAACTTTTTGCATTAGATTGAAAGAACAAAAATACAGTTTTAATTTAACTTTATATGCTAATAATATTTACAAGATTTGATTTCATGATTTTTGGAAAAAATAGTGTTTATTGAATTTGATTTAATGCATTGCAATCTTTTATTAAGTTACATCTAAGACTTTAATTTGAGTAATTCTTGCATGTAATTTTAAAAGATACTGTATTTTAATGTTTATTTAAGCTAGAATAATACAGAGTATTTGGTATGCAAAACTATTTTCTATAAAAACATTTACAGTGTATCAAAATGTAATAAAATAATAGATAGCAAGTATTTTAATAGGAAAATATAAAATAATTTAATTGTATTAGAAATGTTAATTCATGTCTGTTGAGAATAATAGTTAGTAAAGTATATCGAAGTTTGAGCACAAAAAATATTAATTAATAAAATAAAATATCGATAACATATAATCCAGAATTATATTTGTGTTAAGAGATTTAAAACAAGTAATAGGGTAAAAAAATGAATAGTAAATTTCTAACTCTGCAATCATGTGTATAATACTTTAATATATAATAATAAATATTTAAAAAGAAAAAAAATCGAAATGCAGGATGATTTAGTGAACATGTTTACTAATTACGAAAGTCATTTTGCTATTCTGCATGCAATTACGCGACTAATTTATCCAATGAGTGATCACATTTGACTCATCCATTGAATTACCTTTGGTTTAGAAAATTTTGATTAGATTGTTGATTTGCCGGATTAAGAATCTATTCCTTCTTTCTGAAATGTATTTTTAGTTGATTTAGATGCTCTAGCTGTGATATATTTCTCAACTATAATTTCTATATGCTCCATCCTACAAATGACTAAATAATGTGACATAATGCTAAAAATATTGTTAGAAACAGTGAAAATTTTTATATAATCTACATTTTTTTATCGGAAATGTATTTTCAAGTAGTATTTCAAACCACAACATATTTTGCCACCAGTACATATTTACAGTGTTTGAAAAATTTTTGTTTTCTTTTTAATTTCCAAATAGCAACAATTAAATTTTTTTTCAAGGAAATCATAATAAGTCATACCTTTACAAAAAATTCTATTGTTTACCGTGCTATTTTACGTACAAACAACTGTTCATTTACAAGGTTCAAAATTAGCCTATTATCGTAAGCTGATACTCAGTACTTTCTTTCAGATGCCTAATATTTTCCATAAAAATCTTTTTTATTTTAAATATGATGAACAGGAGTTTTAAAATGGTTAAGGAACTTTCTTACATCGTATTCGACTTTTCAAAAACTAATATAAAATTTATTCTTTTTAATTTGCTCAGAATATTCCATAATTTAAATAGAGAATTTTGCTACGTACCTTATATTGTGAACTCTTTAAAGAAACCAAAGTAAATTGAAATCATCTGTTTAGTACAATCGTTTCCACGCATTTTTTAATAAAAAATCAATGATTTAGATATAATCTTATAAAAAATTAAAATAATTTTAAGAACTCAAATGTATTTGAAATCAAAAGTAAGAGGTCACAAATATTTTTGAAATTGTTATGTAAACTAATATTTTGTTTATAATTTTCGAATGATTAGACTTTTCTTATAAAACTTACAAGTTTTATTCACATTTAATAAATTATTATAGAAAAATATAACTAAATATATTGTGCTTCATAATTTTATGCAGTATCTAGAATGAGTGATACATTTCGGATGGTGTTATAATTTCACAAAACACTGTATTTTCAAGCATTAAGTTATAAATAAACTTCATTGCTATTTATAAGTAAAGATATGAATTTATTTTAATTTATACATATATTTATTAATGTATCGTTTTTAATCTGAAATTGTGTTTCATTAAAAAACGTTTAAACTGAATATCTTCTACATAAAATGTCATTTATTACTCTTAATGTACATAAACATAAATTTCTGCGACTTATTTACAACATTTAATTTATCATTGTAAGTTATAAGAAATTTGTTAATAATATAAAAGTGTTATAGTCTTTCGATCTAGGAAAATTTGAGTAGTAATATAAACTTAAATTGTGTGTCTTATTACTTAAATTAGAATATTTCAATGTTTTTGCAATTTCAATGATTTATAAAATTATATTAGTTTAGAAATAATTTATTATTCAATTAAATATCACTGATAGATCTGGACAGATAAAATAGCTCATAATTGATTTATCAATGTGCAAGGTTTGCGCATTTATGTGACTTAAAATGTACCGAATAATGTGAAGCACTGAAATTAATTACATGTAGAGTTTTAACTTAGATCTGTGAAGTGAGCTTCCTAAGAGGCTTCTCCCTCAGAGGTAAAAGAATTTGAAAGCAGTGATCAATATAAATAAGATTACTAAATGACATTCCAGTTTACTTTCACTTGCTATTAATATAAGTGCCGATTTTAAATAGTCGCATGTACATTTAATTTATTGAAAAGTTCAGGAATGCATTTAAATAATTTACTTGTGTGAAAATTTCCTTCGTGAACCAGGAACCGAATAGAACACGTACTTTAATCTAAATATTAAATTTTAAACGTTCCTAAAATTTAAACAGCTATGCAGTATTTATAACTGAGTTTAGAAAACTTAAAAAACTTATGATTATTGTAATTTTAAAAGTAATTTTGAAAACAAATATTTAACAGCTTATGATTGTATCTCATCTATTAATTTGTATAAAATATACATTAACAATTCTAAATCCATTAAAAGCCCTTTTCATTGTTTAAATAATTAATTTAACTGAATAGTCTTATTGTTTTTGAACTTGAATGTAACTCATTAATTAATTTATGGAAAGTACTCGTATGAGGAATTCACATAATTATTATACATTTTCAATCTTTCTTTTTAAGATTGGTTTAATTAATTTACTTTGTACAGAGTCAAAGTTTCTTGATAAGTATAACTCACAATTATCTTATATTTATCTTAGTCAAAAGATTATCTATTTAGGTGCAATTTGAGAAATTAAAAGTTTCTTGAAGTTTGTAATATTTTCCACTGTAAAGAATTAAATAGAATTATCAATATTATTTAATAAACCAAGACCTTTTATAGATTTAGTTTACTTTCAAAAATATAAGTTAAATGCCTATTTTTAAAAGCAATTTTCTTTGTTGTAAAACTTATAGTATCTAACATAGTATGTTAAAAAATACATTAAAAAATATATTCCTGATTGAACTTATTCAACAAAATTTGACTTTTTTTTTGTAAACCTTACAAATCCAAAATTTGAAAAAATTAAATGTAAAAACAGATAATGATTACTAAAATAATTTTAAGTATTTTTCTTGTTTAAATAATGATAGTGAAAGATTTTGCAATTTAAAGTCTAAAAGCCAACAATTTAAATCACAGTGAAGAAGTAAAATTTAGAATAAAAATGGATAAATATATAAGAAAGAAAATCATTTTTTTTCTAATGTGATTACCGAGAAATATAAATAAAGAGATAATTAAAAATTGAAAAATTAATTAATCTCTCTTTAACATGGAATATATATTTTTAAAACATTTATTATTAACTTAGCAATGAAAGTTATCCAAGAATTTCTTTTTTGCGATTTATAAATATACAGATACAGAATTTTGAGTTTGTTTTTTGTAGTCAAATACAATAGTTAACCATTTAAAATTTTCTTTCTTAGAGACCATTATGTTAAAATACTGAGCTCAAAAAATTGGGCTTCATGATGAGAGCAATAACAGATTTTTTTACTATCCCTACAGAGTCATTTTTATACCCTGTAGACTTCTCAAGGAAACAGATGAGTTTTTTTTCTTCCATCTAAGTAAGAAGGCTTTGATAATACAGCCTCTTCCATGGCTGGCATAATGAGTTTTTCGTTGGTATAGCTGGGAAGTAAATGGATTAGGGGAAACCTAACTCTCAGTAAAGTAAATAATATGTCAAGGGACTACACTTGTATATAAGTACAATCATAGAAAACTAAGAAAATGCGATGGAGATTTCAAAGTAAAGTAAAAAGAACCCGGTATTTGGAATTGAGAATAAAATAATAGTGAGTTATTCTAAAATTATGTGAATTTCATTTTTATAGTTAATTAGGTATGCTAAGTATTTTATTAAACGTTCATTATCTTGCTGTACAACTCATAAATGTTTTTCAGAATTCAGAAAAAGTAATCGCAATTTCGTCTGAAGTTATTTAAATTTTATATAAATGCTATATCTAATTATGAATATTAAAAATGCTGATGTGAGTAGTTTTATACGCTGTATCATAACAGTTCTTTCTAAGTTTCATTTTTAGTATGGTTATTTTTTAAATTAAAAAGAAATCATAAATAATATAATAGTACAATTGTGTTTTAATTTTAAAAAGGAAATATTAATGATGCCAATCATGTTTTTTTTTATCTAGTACATAAAATATTTTCTACGTAAACAATTTATTATATATAATTTTTTTGGTTTTTAATTCAGTAAAATTTTCATTTTTATAATCCATTATATAATACATATTTAATATAAAATGAATAAACTTGCAAGTAAACTTGGGCACTTTTATCGTTAGTATTATTTTATTAAAATTGAGCATGCAAGTAAATATATATTCAGATATAAATATCAGTTATTCTTGATAAACTTTTGCACACTGTAGCATTGACACAACAAGTATTTCATAGTTTAATGTTCCATAGAAACATCCATTGCTATATAAAATGTATTATGGGGAAATTTGCTAACATCTTTTCTATCATATTTATAAACATCTTACAGAAAATAATATTCATTATTCTACTTAATATATTTTAACCATACAAGTGTTAGTGAAATTGATGTGAGATATTTAATAACAATGATGTAGAGAAGTAGAGTTAAGTAACCATTCCATGCTATGTAAAAAAATATTTTTCAGATATATCAGGCTATGTTATTAAATATTACCATAATACATAAAACTGATAACTGTAACATATGATATGGAAAATATGTTTCTTTAAACTTAGACAGCTTGAGTTCAAATCTTTTTTTTTCTTTTAGGAATTTAAAATAATTCCTATTACCCCATTTAATTTATGATTATTCCAATGTAATAATGATTATTCGTGAGCTAATCCCTTAGGTATTCCTATAATAAAATTTAATCACACAAAATTTTATCACCTGAATTATATATTATGCAACATCATTTTGACGTAATTATATTTTTTATATTGTTGTAATAAAATGTGTCATAATCATTTATAACATATGTTATCCACTCAAACATTCTTTTTCTTTCTCACAAATTTAGTTTTACGAAATTCACCTCTGAATTTGATTCATCATTCTATCTCATTCTGTTCTCTATTTGTAGAAATTTTATTATTTATGTTAAATGAATAGCAAAATTAATTTAAACAGATTTCAACTAAACTGTTTTAGCAAATTTGTTGTCTAAATATAGTATGAATGTTCTATCAAAATAATTATGTGTAACGATAATTTGTAAATGGTATAAACTAGTAACATAGAAGATTTCATTACTAGATTATTTTTCATGAAATATTGTATAGATAACTATTTTAAAGAGAAAAAAATAACTTGTTTATATATATAGAAAAAAACTTGTTTATATATATAGAAAAAAACTTGTTTATGTAAATATATATATAAGTAATGAAATTGTTTTTTTTTACAAAAATACGTTTTTCTATTTAACATTATATACTAAAATATAGTAATATTAATTTTAAACTGTGGAAATTAAAAAAAAAGGTTAGACGAAACATAGTTAAGAATTTATTTCAGACGCTAAAATTAGAATATATATATATAAGAGTTTAAAAGAAACTATTCATAAAATTTCACGATGATAATTCAATTATTTTCACTCATGAATTTCTGTCTTATGTCACAATCACATAAATATTTTGAAGACAATTCTAATTATCGGAAAGTAAAAAGCTGTACAACAAAAAACCTATCTGAAGATAAGGTATCTGGATAGATGTAATACTGATATAGATTGCTTAATAAATTCCTACATTATTCTAAAATATAAAGACAATAATGTAAAACGCTATAATTAAAAAATATTTAAAAGTTAGCAACTTACTTCCTTTGGATTATAAAGAACTATATAGTCATAAGGTTAGGATAGTATCACTTAGCAATTTAAAATACATTTGTGAAACATCAATTGGGAGTCGTTCACTGCAGAAAAAACCTATAGATTAACAGTTAAAAAGTCCCTTTTTTCTAGAGCATGATGGAAAAAAACTGTATCGCTTTCTTTTAATATGATCAAGAAAAAAATGACTCCATCAAGAGATGAGAGCTTTTTCTCTGTCAGTATATTTTACAAGATTGCTGTTATGAAACAAATTATCTTCACCACGATTACTGATGAACAGAGACTTTGAACGCGATATTGAAAGAAATTGAATCTCTCAAATACACATTTTGTAAACAATTCGCGCAAAAATAATATTTCCAATGCAAATGTTAAAAATAATACAGACGTATCTGTTAATTAGGAATAATTTCATCTTATTAACTAGTAAAATTTTTGTAGTACTTCACTCAAATTATAATTAAAGCTGCTGAATGTTTCAGTGTCTCGCATTCTCGAACAAAGCTAGAGATATTCAAAAGAATATATAAGGATTTTTTCTATCTTTCCTGATATATTTAAATGTTGTTTCTAATAAGGTCCTATTTTCATAATATTAGAAAGATAATTAATAGAAGAAAAATAAACAAAAGTATTTCTGAAGTAAACATGAAGTAATTTGTTACAAAGATGTAGTATTATGGTTGTTTCTGAAATACTTCACTTCTTTATTTAACAAAAGTAAACTCTCTTCCACTGAATTAAATATTATTTTTTGAAAATATAAAAGCCCTGTAAAAAGAGCGTAAAAGCTTTAATAAATATAGTAAGGCAATAAATCACAAAATTAAAACATTTTATATTTTTTAAATATTAAAACATTTTATATTTTTAAGATGTTTTCGTTATTTTAAAAAATGAAGATATTTGTAAAACAACGAAAACTTCTTAATATACTTAAATTTTTAAGTTGCTTGATGTGTTTTGTAAGTGCTCCTATTAAAAAAATCACTGACTTCTCGACGCTTCCCCTGAAGTGAAAAAGTAAAGAATCACATGTTGCGAGCAGTAATTTGGAGGATGACCACATTCCCCCTTTATGGATGGTTAGGAAATCCAGGTAAATCTCATATGTCCAAAGTACTTTCATTTGTGTGGAGTTGATGTGAAGAGAAGGGTTCCAGCCCAAGTGTCACCTTGTCATCTGACCCTGGTTCAATATTATGAGACGCTTGGTGTATGTGTGTGTAATTAGCCAGCATTTTAAAACTACTAACCTTAAGGGTGCATGGACCACTATGCATGTATATACATATATCTGTATGTATGTAAGACATAAGTATCATTAATAGAAAACATAAGAAACGAATACCGTAATTCGGAATTAAGGATTTAAAACCATGTATGATTCTTTTTTTATGATATTTTTTAGAATCTTCAAGACGTTTGTAATTATTAATATCAATTTTCCGTTGTGGAAAGAAAGGTAATAAAACGAGCTAATAATGGGAGAAGATATCATTTGTGAATTGGCATGTAGGCATGTGTGAATTTCAGTGTATCATTTAATACCAAATGAAATTTGAAAATATTATTGAGGCGCATAACTTATACATTTTGGCGGAATGTTCTACAAATAATGGTCTTTTAATATGAAATTCAAGCATTTATCTATATTTTCAATAGTATTTTATGAATTTTAAACTCTATAAGAATTTAAACATATTGTTTTTTTATTCATTTTACTTTATTGATATATAATTGCACCTAAGCAATTTTATTATGATGTTATGTTCATGAGAAATAAAGGACTAACTTTAAAAAATATATTTCTTTTTCCTTTTCCAGAAAAAAGTCTTAGGAACGAAAATATTTTCATCACAAATGAATGTAATGTATGTTGCGTGGAAAAAAACCTTAAGTTTTGAACTCTTATAAGAATAAATAAAGAAGTTTAAAATTTAAGGAGCCAAACTAGAATTCAAAATAAAATAAAGGAGATGATAATTAGAAATGTTTTGAACAAATGTGATGTGTGAGAACTTTATGATGCCTAACTATACAATTATGAGTAATTTGGAACACATTTATATTCATCCAAAATATTTAATAAATGTTTTTATTAAAAATTTTACTCTCCCCCTATTATTTAAAGTAATAAAGGAAAATCTACAAATTTATGAAGCAAAATGTTGAAAGTCAAAAACTATGTGTTAATAAATGTATCCAAAATAATACAAATTTAGTATTTATATACTTATATACAAAAGAGCTACTTATTTTAACATCATTTTTAACAATAGATTTATACTTGTTAAGAAAGTTGCTATTCGAATATATTTATTCGTTATTATGTTTAGCATATTCCTTTTATTCGGGAAACTTTTTATATTTATTTAACTTAAAAATATTTAAAATTATTCTTTTGCTTTAAAAAAAAACTAATGGTTAAAACTTCTCGTATAAATGCTTTATGCGACATAAATGAGATCCACTGGTGATCATTCCAGTCCTGTTATCCTGACTGCGCATTTAAATGAAGATTAAACAGGAATTTGATACATGATTAGTCTATATAAATTGGAATGCTCATAAAGCAACGAAGCTTATATTAATCCTCAGTAATTTTCTCGTTAAATTGATGCAGGACAATCTAGGCAAATCTTGGATGATTGAGTTTAATGGGATCTAAGTCATTAAAAATTTAGTTTGCATTTGTGCTTAAATGCTGAGAAATATGAAATTCTTTCGTAAGTGGAGAAATACTTAAGCTGTTATGCAATTAAATAATATTTCATATACTGTAATAAATAAATATAATTCAATAATAATAGTTTATTTTTATATACATGCATTTTTAGCATATTTTTATAGTCAATTAACAAAATTTTTTCTAAATATATCACACACACACACACATTGATTTTTGTAAAACTAAGACAAATTATGATTAATTAGACAGTTTTGAAAATTTATTCTTAATACATTATCCACAATGTGAGTGACCTTTAAAATAAATAGATTGCTAAAGTAAATATCATTTGCATCATTTGAGTATCCGAAACTTCCAGATTTTGCACAATTTTTCCCACTTATTATTACACTGAAGGAAGTGGTGTTGCTCTATAAAAATTTCTTCCGTTTTAATTCCGAATATTAAAAAATATCACTATTTTCGTTTTCTATTTTAAATATTAATAATCTTAATCATAAGTCTAAAAACGCAGTCAAAATAATTAAGAATTGTTTACTTACGTACGCCAGTCAAAAAGGAGATTTTCCAGCAAATTCAGTCTCTTTACTGTATGAAATCTCAATTTTTTTACATAAATCTCAATTTAAACTGTGCATATTATAGAAAATTGCTTAATATTTTCCCACAAGAGAAACAACATAAATTCTAAAGTATATTCTTGCAATTCAGAAAGAGAATTAAACTTAATTACGATGGAACTTCTTCCACTTATTTCATCAATTCTGAAAATCGTAGTTTCCATTTTTGAAAAGAGTAAGTTGAAAAAATATTTGTTTTGCAGAACCTTTACTTGAATTACATGTGGATATTGTAAAAGCAAGAAGTGAAATTTATTTTGGTACATTTATCATTTATTTAATTTTTTGTATAACTGTGCGTGCGTGCGTACGTCCGTGCGTGTGTGTGTGTGTGTGCGTGCGCGCGTGTGTGTGTGCGTGCGCGCGTGTGTGTGTGCGTGCGCGCGTGTGTGTGTGCGTGCGCGCGTGTGTGTGTGTGTGCGTGCGCGTGTGTGTGTGTGTGCGTGCGCGCGTGTGTGTGTGTGCGTGCGCGTGTGTGTGTGCGTGCGCGTGTGTGTGTGCGTGCGCGTGTGTGTGTGCGTGCGCGTGTGTGTGTGCGTGCGCGTGTGTGTGTGTGCGTGCGCGTGTGTGTGTGTGCGTGCGAGTGTGTGTGTGCGTGCGAGTGTGTGTGTGTATGCGTGTGTGCGTGCGTGTGTGCGTGCGTGTGTGCGTGCGTGCGTGCGTACGTGCGTGTGTGTGTGTGTGTGTGTGTGTGAATTAATAAAAATATTTTTTATATATTTATAAAAACAATTATATGAATTATTACTTTGTAAGCTATTTGATTTCTTTATTCAAAATATTCTTTGATCAAGAGAAAAATGTTACAAAAATTTTATTCAAATGTTCTCTAGTCTGTGCTTTTTAAAAATATTATATTTGGTTGATAAAGTATTTTGGGAAAACACAATAGAATTAATTTATTGCAAATTATACCTACGGTATATTTTATTGCAACAATTTGCTGAAAATCTCGCTGAATATTTTGAATTTCGAAATGATATTCGTGGCTTAATAAGGGTGAATTATATTGCATATATTTGATAACAAGGAAGCACAAGAAATCCTTTAATCTAAATGGCATGAGCCAGTTTGAGTTATGCTTCCAGTTGCCTACTTAGCTCAAATCTGAATTTCGAAGCAAAGCCGTTATCGAAAGCTCAAATGTCGGCATTAGAGCTTCCCTCTTATCTTCAAATATCTAAATCAAGAAAACAATGTTTGATCTCATCAGTCGGGGAAATGGCTGATAGTAAAATGCATCAAAAAGTTTTCGTACCTATACCTAATAAAACTTGAGCCTGTTGCTAATGCAACTATGTAAGAGTACTTTATTAAAAATGTCTACTTTTCTTCAAATTAAACGATTTTTCTGAAAATCATTTACTTTTAAAAACGAATTAAAACTATGTTTAAAAAAACAGCATAGACAAAATATTGATGCATAAATTTTTCAATATAATTAAATAAATTCAATAATTAAATTCCATAACTATTTATAAGTAACAAAATTCAAAATATTATATTTGAATATTTACATACTTCTATAAATAAAATAATTCAACAAATTGTTGAATATATAAATAAGAAGCTTTATTTGCAAGGTACTTGAAATTTTTACATCCACTCATGACATTTATCATTTAAAAAAATTTAACATAGTATATAGACAATATATAAAATGAGATAAATTTACAGTATTTTTACCAATAAAATTAACATCACTTAATATATTTATTTTCATTCTTATATTTGTAATATTCATACATTTGCATACTAACAGACATACATATATTCCATATACATGTACATTTTGGTCATAAATGACGTAATATCCATACATATACGAAATTATTCCAACGAAAGTCAAAAGTAATCGTTTTTTATACATTTTATCAAAAATATTTGATCTTAATGATAAAGTGAAATGTTTCAATAAATGTCAGTTCCTTCAAATAAATTTACCTACTTTCCACTAATTTAATAATGAAAAAAAATTCTAAAAAATTAGTTCGAGAATAAAATGTGTTTGTAAAAATTAGTAATATTTTGTTCTAAATATTTTTGAAGACTTGAAAAAATGTTAGTTTTTATCTAATATTTTTCCTAATCAACTAATATTAAAAGCAAATCATGCGTGTAAGCAAAGCAAAAATTTACAAAAATGTTTTCAATATTTCATATTTATAATTGTAAAATACATGGAAAAGTAAAAATGCTCTTAATAAATAATGTCTTTGAGTTAAAGTAATTATTCCATTAGAAAAATTAAGTATTATAAAAAAAGATACAAACGTCTTAGAAATTTTCCGAAACATTAATATGCTACATATGCTACTAAAAGTTTTAAAATTTTGTACGTTTCTGCTCTATTTTTCATTTGTTTTAAATTGATTCACTATTAATTTTAGTTTCAATACAAAATCATGCTTTTTTAAATTAAATAAAAAATATTTTTTCTGAAATTGTTTTTCCTTTTTTGAGTTACGAAAATTATTTTGTAACATACACTTAAACAGGCAAACATTTTATAAAATATACCAAAAACTAAATAATGTAGTTTGATAAATGCTATTTGAAATGTGAGTGAGATGACAAGGTAATTGATTCACATCTCTTTTAAGGGGTTTTATCAGGAGTATCAATTCAAAACAGGAAAAACCCAGAAATTTTAAGAGTAATAAAATAGCAACACAACTGCTACAAATAATACGCAGAGAAGCTGATAATGCCACTTTTCAAGTCACAGCAAGAAATTCTAGTATGTTCATCTTCTTGTGCTTAGGCATAAGCACTGTTCCACCATCTGAAGAATGGACAATATCTGCAATCAGAGCTACTTAAGTAATAAAATCCAGTAAAGAATCATAATTACAAGAATATAAATCTCTTGTCTGAGTTATTGAAAACTAATTATTTCCCCACCATCTAATAAACATTAACAAATTAATATTCAGTAAAATTTTCTTGCGTCTTCTTCAAATGTATGAATGAATTTTTCTTTTACTTGTTTCCATTCTTTTATATTCCAGTGTTTTTTGTATCATGTCTTGTTTATGAATCTTTTATTCCTAAACATAAAAATATCAGCACTTTGCTGAAATTTGTAAGACGTATATATATAAGACATATATATATATAGAGATAGATTTTATAAGATATTAGAAATCTGATGGTGCAAAGCAAGAAAAATCAAAATACTATAAATGAAATCTGTGTTCTCTCTGAATTCACTTCATTAAAAGCAGTTGGTTTCATTATTCCTGATGTTGTTGATCTACACATCATAGCTTTTGAGACATTAATTAAAAAGCTGCCCCAAATTTCTTTAAAATAAATAAAAAGTAGTAAACAGACTATTGTTCCTATTACAGAAAATTATAAAAAATTTTGAAATTTATCAAATTCCAATATATATATACATTTATAAAACGTTTTAAAATTCTTTTGAATATTCATTAAAAACAGAGAATATTGTTAAAACAAGAAGCACACCTTTTAAAATTAAAGTATCAGAAAAATTCTTTTTCTGAATGTTATCCGTATATGTAGCTTAAAATAGTATAATAAAATATTCAACTGAAATGAAGATTTTAATTTAATTACATAAAAAAATCAGCAAACACAAATCAGTTTTTGAAGCATTCTCAAATTTGTTAAATATAAAATTTTGTATTTATAAAAAAAAATCAAATAAAAAATTCATATCTTCTTTCGAGAAAAATATTACAGCAGTTTTAAAATTTTACTTCACCCAATGAAGCTTTGATATTTTTCGCTTTCTTTTGATTACCTTTAAATTAATTTTATTTATTAACAAAAATTATATAAAAAACATTAACAATATTTTAACACTCTACCATCTATAAAACCTAAGAATAGATCTGTTAGTTCAAAACTCGGAAGGACCAGTTCAAATTCGATGCGAAAATTTTAATTAAATGCAGTTATATCAAGAGTCTTGATAGTATTCTTCTGAACATATATTACAAAAGTCATTCTGAAAAATACATCTGTAATACATATATTTATATGTCGGTGATGTTTTAATAGTATTCGTGTAACACGATACAACATGTAAAAAAATAGGGCTGAAAATTTCAAAACTGTATGCTATTCTTTACTCAACGATTCCTTTTACATCGCTATTTACTTGGACAAAAAATAAACAAGTGGTTGCAAATTTCCGTTCAAAACTATATTTTTGAGTGGCTTTGTTCTTATTTCCGTGTAGAACAAATTGTCATTAGTCAGAAATCAGGCTGCAAGAGTTTTTTTTTTTTTGCAACGGATTGTAAAAAAAAATAATTTCCATCACATATTAGATTAATGTATCTGTCATTCAATTTTTCAGAATTTTCTTACGATATTTTTCTATTGAGTTACTACTAAAAATGTAATGAATTGTAAGCATCTCGTAAAATATAAATCTTTTAATATACATATAAGTCTTTTGAAAATATAAATTATATAAAAGCAGTAATAAACATGCGAGTATAACATTTATTTTATAATAAATCAGTTGTTTGTAAAGTTTCCCCACCATGTATTAACATTGCCTCCAATTATTTTTATATATATTTCATTATATATATTTTATTTATATTTCATTTATATATATTTAAACCTACATTGCATAGAATTTCAAATGCAATGTAGGTTTTCACTAATGATGATATCATCAGTAGCATTAAGGATATCATTTAATTGAACTTAATGCTAAATTTTGCATAGACTTCATTAACTGATAAGAGAATGCAATTATCAAAGGACAATCTTAATCAGACAGAACTTATAAATCGTGCTTTACGAATTATACATTGTACCAAATGAGAGCTAAATTTTTAAATTATTCAGAAAAATTGCAAGATTCTGGATTTTTTAATAGCAATTTTAAAGATGATCAGAAATTAATTGAAATATGCTTTGACGAGTTTAATGTAATATTGTAAAATAATGGTTTTTTACACATATGCATTAAAATCAAACATTACTTTAATAGATTAAATGTTCAGGGTTTTCACTGTAATATTTATTTAAATGCTTACAAGAATTCTTTAAAGCGTGTATATATTATACATTGCTGACAATAAAACAAAAGTATGTTTTAACTTTAAGCAATATATAATTCGAATTGTATTGGTAAAGGTATTCAAATAATGATAAAAAGCCAAAGTGGAACTTAAATAAAGGAGATACTGTTTTTTTCATTAAGGAAAATGGATTTTTTCTTTAAGGAAAAAAGTTAATTCATTTGGAAATGTTTCATAATTAAATATATTTTAAATTTTCTCGTTCACAAGATATTATAAATACAAATTACATTATTGCTCTTAATAAAGTACGAGAAATAAAATAAAATGCAATAAGAAAGTATGTTTACTCTCAATGTAAAATGCTAGATGAAAAGTCATTGATAAAAATGATTTCTAGGACAGTATGCTAAAGAATTGTTCTAATATTAGTTCTGTATTTCTATAAAGTATTATAATTATTATTTCTTAACCTTTTTTATTTCAAAATTAGACAAAAAAAGTATGTTTGAGGATACAAAATAAGAAAACAGCGTATCATGTTAGTTTATATAATAAACACAAATAAATATTAGAAACTGATTATTTAAAAAAATCTTTATTCTACTATTAACAGTGATGAAACATTGTTTATACGATAAATAAAAATCATAAAGGACTGTCATCTTGAGTACTTAATTTAAGAAACATCATCGTTATTAAAACTACATTAATATCAGGAATATACTTGCTTTTAAAATATGTTAAAACATACTGTAAATCATAAATATTTATAAATACGTAAATTTTTAAATATTAATTATTTTTTAAACTCGTTAACTTATTTAAGTATAAAGCACAAAATTCCTTTTCCTTTAATATGACAGGCCTAAATCATCTGGAAAGCAATATTTGCATACATTATATATGTATAAATATATATGTACATATATATATGTACATATATATATATAGATAGATAGATAGATAAATATAGATATAGATAAATAGATAGATAAATATAATTACGTATTTATATAGTAGTATATTGCATTCCTATAAATCTGTTATGATGCTTAGTTTCATTTGAAATATATTTATCATTTCTAAAAAGTTATTATAAAAATATCTATTAAGCAATTTATCGCAACATAATATTGTAAAATAATTATCGTATCATCTACTAATTATTTTGTTGTGGTGAAACTCGGTAATTTCAGAAAATGTCCAAAGAAAACACAGATTCGTTTTTCATAACTGAATGACAGAGATAAAGATTCAAAACGAATATAATAAAACTTTATAATTTATTTTAGCAATTTAAGAAAAGAGAAAATTGAATTTTTCTAGATTAAATAATTGATGAAATTCTAATTAGTCAGTTCTTTTGTGACATTAACAAAGTAATATAAATAATTTTGACCAGATCTGGAGGCAGGAACAAGAAATCGGACTTCTTTAGAAATACTGTTTGTGATTGTCTCCTGTCGTCAATGGATTCTCCATACTCCAGTATTGATGATTCTCTTTTTCATCCACTTTTCGTTCTCTGTTCCTCATCTTCGCTTTCCACTTCTCAATACTTCTTCGCTAATCTTTCAACATCTCGATTGGTTTGCTGCTTCTCGAGTTTTCACTCATTCCTCCTGTGCGTTCTTTTTTTTTTCTATCCATTATCTGAATTTTGTTGTCTTCTTCTCGTAATTTTTACTCTTTTATCCTCATCCAGTTGCTGGACGTCTTATGCCTATTTTCAGGAAAGTCGAGACTGGGCTTCGACGAGGCAGAGCATTTGTACTCCGTTAACAACTTAAATCTTTCAGCTTCTCTCATTCTGCTCGATGACGATCCAAACCTCAATGTAAACTCCTTTTTTCTGTATCTTCTTTTTTTAGACGCAGTTAACAATTCTTCATAATTTTTATCTTGGCTCCTCCTCTTTACTCTATCGGTTCTCTAAACTTCGATAGCACCTTCTTTGCTTCTATGGGATAGGTCAGAAAGATCTCCCACTCAATCCTTACTCGTCAAATTTGCATATTAAAGATATTATAAAAGACAAATGTTCTTGAAATTTGTTCAAGATCACACATCCATTCCAAAAGTAAATATTTGTTCTTTTATTACACTTGTCCCAATTTTTATTGCATCCTTTTCTTTATTTTCTAATATTAAAGTTTGAAAGGAAAAGAGGAAAAGCTCTTAAATTTAAGGTGACAATAAAAATGCAAGCATTTGTTTTCTTGGAGTTTGGTTATGTTTTTTTACACTACCATAAAATGTAAGTTTCATTCTGAAATAATTTAATATCAGCTTAATGACTATCATCTCCTACTATGTCATTGCACTACATTTAACACGTCATCTTTAGAAATAAGCAAATCGTTCGTTTTGTGGATCAAATTTAAACCAATCAATGAATGATTCTAACCAGTTCTTTTTCATCATTTTCTTGTTCGATTCGCAGTATAAAGTTTAAAATATTCTTTGGAATCTAAATTTTATTTTAACTAAGAATGGAACTAAAAATAGATAAATACAAATTTACAAACATCTGATATAAATAAGTCTTTATTAAATACCCGAAATAATAATATTAATGTAGAATGATACTATTATTATATATATTTATAATAAAGTTGCAATATATTATTAAAAATAATACAAATTACGATTAATTTTAAAACTTTATTTAAAATATACACACACATTTAATAAGTTAATCAAAAATATAATAAATATATATATTATCGCCATTCTATATTGTGATTTCTTATCTTATCATCATTCTATCGTTGACCTATATTGTGATTATTTAGTATAATAAGTATAATAAAGTAGGAAAATGATAAAAAGTTGTATATAAAATGTGTAAAACCAATGTGTATGACATAATATTTTCAATAGAAATTTGGTTTGAAAATGTGAGTTATGTCTAATAGTTTCAGTAATCCTCATGGATTCAAAAACAGCATAAAATATTGCAAAGACAAAAAGACAATTGCAGTATTATTATACGTGTACCACACGTTTTCCTTTACAGAAATGTTTTCATCTGCAATGAACAGTAGTTGAACTTTACAGGAGATAATACCAAAATGTGTCAATGGCACAGACATATATCTCCAAAACAGCCATATGCCAAACACCATAACAATTCTATAAGCATGGATATGAAAGTAAAGTTTCATTTTATGTCATAATTTGCTTAATGTTCTTATTTCTTACAGTACCTAACAGGTAGTCCAGAAGTCAAAGTTTGTTTTATGATATCTGAACAATCGTTTCCAGGTCATTAATTGCATGATCAGGGCATTCCTTAAATTCTTTTCATGTCTAAAATGAGGTATTTACATTATATAAGATTTACAAGAACCTCATCGTATCTCTAGAGGCTCACTTCGATATATGTGGACGGCGAAAATGGAAATTCAATATGCATATTCTGATCTCAAATTAAATCTTTTTTCTTCACATCTGTGAAATACCTTCCTACCACTGTACTATGTGTAATACAATTTTTGCTGTTTCACTTTTACAGATAATAGTCCCTCTCTCTCTCTCTCAAACAGGTGAAATTTTAAAATAAAATTAATAACTATAGAATAAATTGATAAAACACATCCTTTGTGTGTTCATCAATAAAAATTCAACATTTTTGTGACATTTGAAAACTGAATGACCCACCAACCAGTATCCAGATACCTCAATTTTTGTTTCATGCGACTTTCTAAAGTGATTTTTGAATGTTAAGCAACAAAACCATTCAAAATTTATATTATAATCACATTATTAAAAAATGATTCAAGAGGGACGAATGATAAAAATGTGGCAAACATATAAAGGTTACATACAATATTGAGAATATATTTTCACTATCTAAAATATAATTTACATTACAATATTTACATGTACATGATGTAATTTTACTAAGGTATAAATTCAAAATAATATATGATGAATGATATATTCTAATCTTTAAAGTTTTAAATCCTACATTAAATCATACCAAAATATTTCGATTTATCTATAAAAGTCGTGTTTTAAAAATTGTAATGTATCTTTCTGAAAATAAGTAGTTCAATTTCATTATATTTATATTAATTTAAATCAATAGCTTAAATTTATTTTTAAAAAATTTTCAAATATTCCTCATAAATACAATGCAAAGTTTCTTAAGATCAAAATATTTCGAGTAGAACAGTACATAGAATAGACTCTATGACAAGTTGTTTATTGAAGAAAAGTCTTTCACAAAATATTGAATTTCCTTACTTAAAAAATGGTAAATCCAATTTAAAATTTTAAGAAATTTCCTTAGTTTTATGTAAGTAAATATGATTTATTGTAAAATAATATTATTTATGATTGTATTTAAAAAATTCAAAAGAAAATTTTATCAAAATTGTAGAAAAAAATTTGAATTTAAGGACAGAAGAGTCAAAGATAATAAAGAAAAATTTCTAAGGAATTTTATACTTAATATTAAACGGGATTTTCCCTCTGAATGCCTTATGAAATTGAGACTCTACTCAGGGAAAAAAATCAATAATTTAAAAAAGATATCAGTATATGATTTATATGGCTGTTTGTCAAACTAAAGTCACTTGATCTATCAAAAGCTGAAAAACTTTGAAACACGATGCTTCTGTATAAAAATTCCAAAAACTTGGTCACAGTCATTTATAAAGAAAGATGATTATCATATATTAACTGCCAAAGGCATTGAATTATATAGTTTTTAGAAAGTAAGCGTAAGAACTATTAACTGTTATACTAAAAATATGTTTGATATTTATTTATAAAAATGATATTAAAAGATTTTAATAAGCTTTAGAAATTAATATACTTTTGAAACTAGCATTTTCTGGAATAACTTTCAATCACATTTGGTGTTTTTTTTTAAATATGCATCCATTTTTTAAGTTTGTTTAACTTAAAAATAGCAAAAACAAAATTTATTAAATTTACTAAATTATATTCTTCAGTGTAAGAATATCTATTATAGTCCCTATTATATTGCATTTTCTTAAATATAAGCGGCTATTTTGTATTAATTTATTTTTAAAACGTTACTTATATACAAATGAAGTCCTTTCTCATTTACTCATTATGAAGTGAGTAACATGTTTTCATCTTAAATGAAACCTCATTATTATTTAATATGAAAAATATTTTATAAAAATATCTCGGACTAATAGATATCACATAACAAATTAAAATTATATGCGGTTAATTAATTTTAATAAAACTCTATATATAAGTGTTATGTACTAATTAATATATATATATATATATATATATATATATATATATATATATATATATATATATATATATATATATATATATATATATATATATATATATATACTCTAACATAGTTTATATCTGAATAAAAAAGTGGATGCTTAATTTAAAGCTAACAGTGTTTAATATACATCAGACGCATTTAGCAATTCTTTATATTTTAAAAATATATACAAGCAAGATCTTACAGAGCAGGCAAGACTTATTTCTGTTAATAAATTGTAAAGAAGGTGTTGTAATTGAGTATCTTTTTTGGCATGACACAAGTATTAACATCTTCAACAAAATGATAAAATGTTTTAATCAATGCATGTTTAATAATTTCATTTTACTCTTTAAATATAAAAAATACCTTAATTTTCAACAGATCATTCAGTTTTGTACGCTTAAGAGCATTTTTTTACGAAAATATATTCTTGTAAATCGTTGGAAACTATATGATATCTAACGATATTCATGAAAACTATATGATATAAATATCACAAAACTAACAGATTATAATTACAAATTATTTTTATAAACCTTAAAATGTACAAACTTTGAGTGAAATAAAAGTCAAAATATTTTAAACATAATTAGATATGAAGAAGAGTGAATCCAATCAAAAACCTTACAACCCAATTTTAGCAGATATTTAATACATTAATAATTATCTGCTAAGATTCGGTTGTAAGGTTTTAATTATGATAGTTATTTAATTATGAATAAACAAATATATACATATATATATATATATATATATATATATATATATATAATTTTTTTAAAAACATTATAATACAATTAGAATCAATTAATATTTTAATGAGCAAAAAAATTGAAAAGTAGTTTATAGCTTTTTTGTTGTGTATTTTAATGCTGTCTCCTTTGTAAAAGCTTGCTTGGTTAGCTTCAACAACTTTAGTTAGCTCCAAAATAAAATATATCACGAACGTATGAAATTTCGATAATTTATTAACTGTGCTAACGAAAAATCCTAGTGTTGAAGAAGTCTATAGAAGATTAATTTTTCCTAATTCTAATCATTTCCTGATAAAACCCTGAGAGTTAAATATAAAATATTGGAAAAAATAACAGCTTTCCATATTAATTTCTTAATTGTCTGAAAAAATGTAAACTGGTAACCTGAATAAGTATGAGCAGAAAACAATGCGAAATGATACACAGATAGCAAATTTTATGGTTCTATAGTATGCTCGGAATGAAAAAGACATATTGTGAAATGTAGTTTGCGTCTTGCGGTTGGTCACTGAGCAGTTACCATGAGTGTAATGATCTGGAGAAATTTTACTCCCCCTTCAGATCAATGCCGAAGTTGAGGGAGTGGATCCTCTGGTGATGCCATTTATCGGAGGAGTTTAGAGTAAAGTCGTACTTTCATTCTTGTGGCACTCTGGTTAATCAAAAAACACTCCTTACTGACTTCGCATAGCTAACGGCATATGCTTTTTTTGTCTAACTGTTATAAGTAACAACAACAGAGATTTTATTTAACGAAAAAACAAGAAGTTTTTTGATTTTTCGTAGGGAAACTGAATTCTTAACGTTTTCAAAATTATACATCATACTAAATATCACAAAAGTGATCATAATTTTGTACAAAAATTTTTATGATTTTCGTTACTTTCAGTTTTTTATACTTAACTATTATTTATTTAGATAATGTAAAACATACAATGTTAGTACAATTTTCCCAGTTTGTCTTTTATAAAAAATGCTTATGATTGTTTATTTTTTTTATTTAAAAAAAAGAAAAGAAAAAAAACTTTAATTCAAATTATTAAAATTTTAGTATATTAATAAAAATGTTCATGTAAAAATTTTAAATATTTTAAACTTAGCTTACCTTACGGAAGAATTCAAAATTTAGCCGAAAATTTTAAGAAACATTAATTAAACTATAGCGTACTTTTCTCTCATTACAAAATTCCTCAATTTCTTAACTACTTTACAGCTAATCTAATTTTAAGTAATAGAGAAATGCTTACGGTGGTTGTATTCGTAATTTTTCTTTCATAGAAAATTTCTGAAATTTCTGCGAAAGAAATTGTAATCAGATGAAAGTAGCATCGCAGGGAAAAAACAGTTTATCAGATTACTCAAGGCCAACTTTTCTTAATGAAGTGCAGTTCGTAAATTACTTGAAGTTTAATCGATAATTACAAAATCTTTTATAGATTATTTTTAGAAGTGCATCATTTAAAAATCTGTGTAGAAACTCCAAATTTTAGATAATGATAAGTTATGCGGTACTTTGAAATATATATTGAAAGAAATCACATAATTTTTTAAACATTTTTCCATCTTTCAAAGAATATTATTTTTATAATTTTACATAATAAAGAATTTTTATTAACTATCAATATCATAAGTATTCTATAATATAAGCTATATTTTAAATTCAAATTTTTTGCAACGGTTTCAGCACTGCTAAAATTTTAAGGGATTCTTGTGAGAAAAGTTTGGCATTTTTAAATGATAAATAATTCTCATCAATAAATTTTGTTCACGTTTATTTATATTTGTTTAAATAAGATAGCAGATATTTTAATTTAAGCTTCAAGCTAAATAATATGTTTAAAATTCATATTAAAAAATTTATAAAGAATGCATGAATACGTTTAGCCCTTAATTATGACATTTTTAACTATTAATCATTTTCCCCTTAATTATGTGGATGCTTAGTAATATCACTAACGAACAATGAATTTTACAATAAGAAATATAATGTATTTTATAACAAAAAGGAAATATTTTAATATACATTTGAAACGTTAACACTAATTGAATAATTAGGTATAAAAATTGGTAAATCATTTTAATTTAGCAAGTTATATGAAATACAATTATCTTTTTCCATCGAATTCATCATAAAAAAAACATAACGAGCACATTTTTGATTTTTCTATTTTTCAAAAATTTATATTTAATACTGACTTATTTTAAGTATTTTATCACATTTTAACTGATTTCATATAGGTATTTTTGATGCAGCATTCATTTATAAAAACATTTTTATTATAAATAAATAAGGTATTTCTAAGTTTTAAGCTTTAGAACTAAATATAATTTTATTATTTTCATTATAATGAAGTTTTTGCTATAAAAAACAATTTGAATATTTCTAATTTTTTTAAAGTAACTAAATATTTTTATTTAAAATTACTTTTAAAGTTCTTATAATTTATTTATTAAAATAATCATAAGTTATAATTTTTCGAAATGTAGATATCTTTTTATACCTAAAGCTCATAAAAATTCCAATAAATCTGTTTTTAAAAAGTCCTATTGAATTCATTGGATTCTAAATATTTTGATTATACATATTTCACTTTACAAAATTAAATACTTTTTAATATATTCACATTTAGGTATTTATTGTTATTGAAAATTTCATTGAATATTTTATAAATTTTTAAATTATTTAAGAAACGTTGCTTTGAAATTCAGTTAATTTATTTATATTTTTAAATACTGTAGAAATTGTTAACTATCACATAAAATTGTACAAATATTAATGAAAAAATATAGTTTGAAAATTTATAAAATATTTTAAATATCTCAAAACACGTCAAAAAATATTTTTCCATTAATTAATCCTTCTGTACAATTAAGTATATGTCAGGGTTTCTCGATCTGTAAGGCGCGCTCCACAAGGAGGCGCGAGCACATTACAAAAACGTGACATCAACATATTCAACGGAAAATATTATAAAAAATTGATTTATTGATTTAAAAAAAACACACGAATACCAAACAACACATAAGAAATACAAAAGCAGTGATTTTATTTTATTTTTTTTAAAAAACAAAATACTGAGGATGATTACTATCAATTGGTAGTAAAACTTTTCATATTCTGAGTGATTTCTAATATTCAAAATTAAGGACGTAGTGTGGGTTTAGTGTTAAAGTTCTCAAAATATATTTTAGATATTTTATTGATTGCTGGAGATGTGATGAAACTCGGACATATGCTTTGTCTTCCAACTAGTTTTCTCATTTCCCGATAGAAATGCCAAATAATGTTTGACATCAGTTGAAGCATTTGTTTCCAATTGGAAATAAATAACACTTTCGGTTTCATTTTGGTGAAAATATCTGTTGAATGAAAATTTAATGACAATTAAAATAATTTAAACTAGAATAACAATTCTGTTTTTTGAAAATATATATAAAACATAGCTGTAAAAATAAAAATAAAACTGATTTTAGATTAAACTTATTAGTTTTAGTTAAAAGAAAAGTATTAAAGTTAGTACCTTTATTCTTTTCCTAGAATTGTAATTATTCAGCCATTTAGAGTTTCTTCGGATTCCTCGTTCCTGTGATATAGCTTAAAAAGAGTTAGAACGATTTTCCTCTTATTAGATACATAATAAATAATAAATACCAAAATATATTGGGAAATCATAACAATAATTATAAACGAACATTTAATATAATTTTTGTTTATATTATCACACAATTTATATTTTTATATAGTTGTTTTCAATTATTTTAAATTATTTTGATTAATATTATAATATGATATAATTTAACCCCATGAAACTAAGACTTTTTGAGAACAACTCTTTCTTAGTAAAATATACGTAAAATTCTACTTAAAATATTTGAATATTCATAGGTTGGTAATGAATTTCAAATGTTTTATATGTAAAATGTAGTTTGAATGAAATTGTGAAACATAGTTGTTAGGTAAGCGATTACATCAAATAATTGCAGCTCAAGACGAACTTTTATTTATTTTTAAAGTAATTAGAAATCCCTTTTCATATTTATTTCAAAATATTTAACAATTATATTATAATCATTACTAATGGAAATCATAAATAAAAGAGATGTGCGTTAATAACACGTAGAGATGTCAAATAGAAGAATAGTGCGTTTTACTAACAATTAAGTGCGTAGCATCTTATAAAAATATAAATTATTTATACATTTTAGTATTTTTAAAACTAAATACAAAAATGTGTAAATTTCTTTCTTAAAAAGTCAAATTTTTATCCTTATTAAATATCAAATTATATTATATTTTATCTCAAATGCTAAGGGTACTTTTATAATTAATTTTCATATAATAAGTTACAGAATTTACTTTTCAGAAAAATATTGTGTGATATTTTTTTATAATTGCCATAATATTTAAAACAAGTTTCACCTTTCAATTTTGATACCCTGTTTTTTAAGTCAATATATTTGCTTAGTTATGATTAAGTAAAGAATAATATTTTATTAAAAGAAGGGGTAGTATAATGCTTAAATGTATTCATAAATTCAAATTATTTTTAATAAAGTATTCTTTTAAAAAAATTATTTGCGTAGTTTATGATTTTAATTAAAATCTATCACATTTCTTCATTAACATAACTGCAATATTAATATTTTTCAAAGGTTTCATAATTTAGTGGTTTCAGTTTCTTATAACTTCGGGTACACAGAGAAAAAAAATTAAATTCCTCATTAAATTTTCTTAAACAATTTGAGAACTTAGAAAGCATATATGTGTTTCATAGAAAAATGATTTTCTATTAAATTTAATTCATCCATGATGTGATACCCATTCACTCGATTTTAAAAAATGCTAATTTCAAAAAAATAAAGTATTCAAGAATAGAAAATTTATAAAAAATCCATAAATATTTTATTAAAAGTTAGCAACTTACTTCCTTTGGATTATAAAGAACTATATAGTCATAAGGTTAGGATAGTATCACTTAGCAATTTACAATACATTTGTGAAACATCAATTGGGAGTCGTTCACTGCAGAAAAAACCTATAGATTAACAGTTAAAAAGTCCCTTTTTTCTAGAGCATGATGGAAAAAAACTGTATCGCTTTCTTTTATTATGATCAAGAAAAAAATGACTCCATCAAGAGATGAGAGCTTTTTCTCTGTCAGTATATTTTACAAGATTGCTGTTATGAAACAAATTATCTTCACCACGATTACTAATGAACAGAGACTTTGAACGCGATATTGAAAGAAATTGAATCTTTCAAATACAAATTTTGTAAACAATTCGCGCAAAAATAATATTTCCAATGCAAATGTTAAAAATAATACAGACGTATCTGTTAATTAGGAATAGTTTCATCTTATTAACTAGTAAAATTTTTGTAGTACTTCACTCAAATTATAATTAAAGCTGCTGAATGTTTCAGTGTCTCACATTCTCGAACAAAGCTAGAGATATTCAAGAGAATATATAAGGATTTTTTCTATATTTCCTGATATATTTAAATGTTGTTTCTAATAAGGTCCTATTTTCATAATATTAGAAAGATAATTAATAGAAGAAAAATATACAAAAGTATTTCTGAAGTAAACATGAAGTAATTTGATACAAAGATGTAGTATTATGGTTGTTTCTGAAACATTTCACTTCTTTATTTAACAAAAGTAAACTCTCTTCCACTGAATTAAATATTACTTTTTGAAAATATAAAAGCCCTGTAAAAAGAGCGTGAAAGCTTTAATAAATATAGTAAGGCAATAAATCACAAAATTAAAACATTTTATATTTTTTAGTGTAGTAAGATGTTTTCGTTATTTTAAAAAATGAAGATATTTGTAAAACAACGAAAACTTCTTAATATACTTAAATTTTTAAGTTGCTTGATGTGTTTTGTAAGTGCTCCTATTAAAAAAATCACTGACTTCTCGACGCTTCCCCTGAAGTCAAAAAGTAAAGAATCACATGATGCGAGCAGTAATTTGGAGGATGACCACATTCCCCCTTTATGGATGGTTAGGAAATCCAGGTAAATATCATGTGTCCAAAGTACTTTCATTTGTGTGGAGTTGATGTGAAGAGTGTTTGATGTGAAGTTGATGTGAATTTTGGAGTTATAAATTTAAAAAAAAATATTTATTATTCATTTGAAACAGTCAAAAGACATTCACTTTAAATTGTTAAAGACTGAATAAAAACACTTTAATTAATGCTTTTATTATTCTATGACATATTTAGCTGAGAACAAAACATGACAATTTTTATAAGATAGATTACAGTAAAAAAGTTTAGGTGAACATACAATATCGGAGTTTAAAATAATAATTAATCAAAATTTGTTCACTAATTTGAGATAAATACACAACATGAGTTTAAAATATTAAAATCTAGAATTTGCTTTCTTTCTACAAACATTTTCGCCAAACTTCAACATTCCTTCTCCTATTAGTAACAAATTTTTGTTTACAACTGTCAGATTTTTAACCTTAATGTGATCTTTTATATTGATAAGTATTCTGATAAAATAAGTTCTCTTTTATTCAAGAATACCAACCATTCAAAGTATTATAAGCACTTCTTCTCTACAATATTTTGAAGAAATTATTTTTCTCAATGATAACAATCTTTGTGTTTCTAACACATTTTGTAGCTATGTTATTATAAAACAAAAATATTTAATAACATTTGATAAATTTCATTTTATGAAAAATTGATGTTTCTACTCAATTAAGTTTTTTAAGATTTTGTATGCAATTAAAAATTTTGTGATTATCTTTTATTCATTGTATTGTATACGCAGTTATTGCAATAATCTTATAATCTTGTTACATTTGATTTTTACATATATATACATATATATAGAGAGAGAGACAGACACCTTTGTTTGAGTGCTTGTCTTTATATGGAGTAAATTAAAATAATAAATTTCTTCTTCATAATCATTATAAACATATAAAAACTATTACAAGTGTTATTCTAGTACGAGGATTACTCTGAAATTTTTGAAATACGCGCAAACGAGAATTTACAAAATAAAAATAATGGTTTGATTTTAAAATACAAAATATTTTAACACAGAAGATGATTTTTTACTCACTTACTTCAACTTGTTTAGCGTAGAATAAATTTTAAACAGTGGAGAAAATGGAGTTGACGCGAGAACATTTTCGCGATATGATTTTCTACAATTTTAAAGCAGAATTAAATAAGGAAGAATACGTTCAACGGTTGCAATTAGCATTTGGTGATGAATCTTATCTCGTGCTACTGTATTCAGATGGTTTCGAAAATTTAAAAGAGGTCGCAATTTTCTGCAAGATGAAGAACCGCAGGAAGGCCGCCGTTGGAAGTAATCCCGAATATTGTGTCTGCCATACGAAAAATGTTAATGGAAGATAATCGCAGTACCCATCAAATGATACAGAAGCAACTTAACATTGGATCCGCAGCCATACACAAAATCATTCATGAAGAAATTACAGCTGAAAAAAGTATTTTGCCGTTGGGTTCCCCATAACTTAACTGAGCACCAAAAGGATGAGTGTGTCAGAATCAGTAAAGAAACTCTTAAATTGCTAAATGATGGTTGCCACCGTATCATTTCTAAAATTGTAACAGGTGATGAAACGTACATACCGCTTTTTGACGTTCCAACACGTCAAGAAAGCAAAGTATGGGTCTTTGAAGATGATCCCACGCCGATAATGGTGAAAAAACAATGCGCACTGAAAAAAGTGATGTATGCTATTTTCTTCAGAAGTACGGGATTGGTCAAAGCCATCAAGTTAGAAGGAAAGAAGACAGTAACAGCAAACTGATATACCACTAAATGTCTTCCAGAAATTCTACAAGAACTGAATGTTAGGGGGCTAATTCTTCACAATGACAATGCATCTTCAGATACAGCCGGATTAACAGTTGAGTTTCTTAAACAAAAACAAATTAAAGTGATCGAACATCCGCCGTATTCACGTAATCTAGCTATGATCGATTTTTGTTTACTCTTTAATCTAAAAAAGAACTTACGTGACGTTAACGTCGTTTTCATTCAGAAATAGAAATTGATGTGGCTATAAAAGCATAATTTTCATCTATTCCAAGAAATGGATGGCTTGAGGCATTTAATCTGTGGAAAATTCATCTGCAAAAGTGCATTGATTCTGGAGAAAACTACTTTGAACACACCTAAAATTTTGTATGTTTAACTTTAAAAACCAAAATTTCAGAGTGACCCTCGTATGTATATTCTACTATTTTAGTACAAGTATATATTTTCCTGGTAGGTGCAATAAGATTAAGTTTGTGTATAGATTCTTAGGATAAAATTTCGCGTTTTCTTAAAATTTATCATTATTCTCTTTTTTTAAGAGAAAATTTGAAAAAAAACATACATATTTCATTGTAAAAATTATCAGTAAATTATTAGGAAAAACTATTGACCTTTTTATACTTTTATTTCACATGATGGATTAATAGTAGAAACTAGAAGAGTAAGCCTACAATTATATGAATCTTTTTGCTTTATTCCATTTTTGGTTGACAAAAAAGATAAAATAAAGATGTTGTTTTCATGATTTAAAAATTTCTTGCCAAAAAAATGCATTGGTGTGAAGAAAAGTTAAAAACTGATTTTATGAGCGCAAGAGCTTTTATATCAGATAAAACTTATTGGTATTTAAAGCAAGTAAGTTGTAAAAATTAATGCTAAATCACCTTACGATTCTTACTGAAAAAAGGTTAATTAGAGAAATGCAAAACTATTGGAAAAAGGTTGTTAAATGTTTCAGAATATTTTAGAGTTTTCATAGTTACGAAGGTGCTTATGTAACTACCCCTGTAAGTGAAATAGCAATTATTATATATTGTTAGAGTGTTTTTAAATGAATGGATACCAAATATGTAAATTATAATAGTGTAAGATGCTTAATATATGACATGGATTTATCTGCAACTTATAATTTTAAAACAATTATCAGAAGAATGTAAAAACGTGAAAAAAGTTTATAATTCAAAAAATGATCCCAATTTTTATACATCATATTATCTCTATAAATTACTAAATAAAAGTGCGGCATGTTAGAACCTTCAAACGAGCTTATTAAATTCTTCTAAATGTGAAATAATGTGTTTCTAATGTGAAAAAATTTAAGTATTTTTTTTCTAATGATCCTATTCATAATTATTTTCAATTTGCCCTATTGAATATGTAAAAAAACATTGAATTTACCTATAAAATAATTGAATAACAATTATTTATTTATTAAACACTAATCAATTTTATATAACAATAAATGTTAAGCTTTAAAAAAAGTCTTACTGGAAACACACACAGTTCTGGACATTGTTTAGTGCATTTATAATTATTGGTAATTTAATAATAAAACTAGTATTTTATAAAAAAAAATACTTTTTCATAAACTTAATTTTTCACTTTTGTGTAAAATCTCATTTTATATAACGTGAAATTATGATCAAATTTCGAAACACAGACGTAAATCATAATTACAACGTCAGCTTACGATGCGTGTAAAAGTTGGAGATTGAGTTTTTGATTACAAATCTTCTAATAGTTATTTACGGATAAGAAAAGAACCTTTGAGAAGCCAATTATATTCAAATTTCATTTGCATTATCCAATATTCTGGTACAAATAAAGAATATCTTTGAATTTAGAATGAAACATCTATTTTTAATCATTATAGTAGTTGTATGCATGAAATTATCTGTGGAAAAAATAGTTTTGGAACATAAAAATGTATGATTCAGAATTGCAAAAATTTATTTCATTAAAATGAAATTTATATTTATTTCAAATAAAATGACTATAAGCAGAATAATAATCTAATACTTGGAAGTCATAATGCTTGTACACATATGTACTACAATTTCATAAATCTCCTGTGAAATAACAGGACAAAATTTCAAAATGAAAATTTTATCATATTTTTTTCTTATAATTTTATATGATAGATTTTTACAAGTTATCTTAGAAATTAACAAACAAAATATAATGCATGGAGTTTTACTATAGAGGTAGTTGAACATCCGGAAATATTTTTTATAAGTATTAAGCTATATTTATGTGCAACAAAAAAATTCGCGAAAAGCTCGCAAGCATTTTGTTTATTAAAAATGGAAGCAGAAGCAGGAATATCCAAAATACTCACTGCAGATGGAATCGATTGAATGAATAAATCAATCTTTCACAATGCCATACATTGCAAGCACGTGAATGTGTAATGCCTCTTCTATCTGCAGCTTGCTTTCCCCATTTTCCTTACGTTTTATTCTGTTTGGACGGACATTCTCTCCTCTTTTGCAGCATCCTGTAGAGAAAGCTGTTCTCTTATGAATTCCTTATACAACCTGCATTTAATCGTATTATGTGGGAATGAACGAGTTATTTCTATCTTTGATTTCTGTTTACACCGCGCTTAAAATTACACCTGCCATTGCGTGACCACGAGGTCATACTCTAAGCTATTGCCACCAATAAGCAATATTAATCAATAAATAGTCCACAGAAACGCTAGTGGTGGGAGCTATGAACATGCTGTAATCTGCAGCTTTTCAAGATTATTTCGTTAAGTCATATTGCAAAATATTTATTGTACCTTTTATATCGATAACGTCAAAATATTCACAGCTATTTTTACTGTTTAAAACTTTATTAGTGATTTTTCCTTAGACAAGAAATTCCAATGAGAGAACATAATTTGTAGTTTCAAATGAATATTAAAGTACATATAGTTTCTATAGCATAAAGTTTAAGAATGAACTCGATTAAAAAAATTTCATTCTTTTTTTTCCTTTTACTTTTAATATAGATGTTTGGTTGTTGACTGATACAATGCCTTTGTTCATATATCTTTCTCTTTTACAAATGTTTATCAAATAAAATTATTATTTTTCTTTTTAGAGATGTCTTGTAAAAAATTTAGACGGATTCATGCAATTTAAGAAGATGCAAATATTCACGTTCATTTTTACATAAAATAGAAGGTTGAAACTAGTATTTCGTTATCTTACAAATTCGGATTTACTAGGCAAGTTTTGTTTTCATTATTCAAATTCAAGAGTAGTATATTTAGATTTCCTTATTACAGAATTCAGTGAAAGAGAATAGTGTCAACAGTGTGTTTAAAATAACATTTTTTGTTGTGGAATTTAAAGCTATAATACTTCGCAACAATTTATTTCAGAAATAAGGAGAATAAAAATAGTAAGCGCTTATTGATAAACATGAAAAGTTGCAGTTAAAAATAAATGAATTGATGTCATTTTAGGCTTATATCATACAAAATTAGTGAAGTAAAAGCGATAAAGCATTCAAAGATTTTCTAAACATTTAAACTAAAAAATTATTCGAAAAATTTGAAAAAATATTTATATGTCTGCATTAAAATTAATAAACATACCAATTTCTTGATTGTTTTTCTTATTTATTTACTTTCCGTTGCTTTAATTTGTATAATGGTTAAGAAACAAATTTTAGGCTATCTTGCTAATCAGGAAAATTAAGGCTAAAACAAACTTAAATTATGATAATAGAGAAAAAATATAACTAACTAAGTTTAAAATATTTTTGTTTTTCTTGTATTGAAATCATATATACTATTTTAAAATAAAAATACATTGCCTTCTAAAATTATTTTTATTTACAAAACAGAATTTTTTAGAACAATAATACGTTAGAAATACAATGTAAAGAATAGGAGTTTTCTTAATTCCTTGAAAACTAGATTCAACAGCAACAATTCCAGTGGGATTTTTAAACTGTTTTGCCAATAAGAAGCAAAATTACCCCAATACATTTTTAACATACGGTTGCAGTTATTTCGAAATATACACTAATATGTGACATTTCAGTACCCCAGATATTTTTGCTCAAGGGATTACTGAGCTTCTAACATTTTCGAAACAGCGCTGACAAATTCAAACGGAAGAGTAGCTCACTCTTTCTTAAATACTAGAACTGGAAATATTTCTTACACTTGAAAAATTTTAAAAACATTTTAGAAAATATTAAGAATCTTACAAGAATTTTGACATAAGACTAAATGCATTTATCCTTGATGGTAAGTAAATTATTGTTGGCCAATTTTTTAGAAAATAAAACACATTATTTTCTAAAGAATTGAAAAACGATTAAGCAACATTAAACTTCAAAATACATTAAATTTCTATTCAGGGAAGCAATAAAATTTTAATTTAGTTAAAAAGATTTTTAAAATTTTGCAAAAATAATTTTTTTTTGTAATTATTTTTCCTAAAAATATTCAAAAAGTCAATTTTGCTTATCTAAAATATATTATATATTATCAATGAGGGATAGTCAGTAGGAGTAACAGTATAAAGAAACGAAATGCATATCAAATCAGCTGAAGAAACATTTTTCTTCAAGTACTACAATTAGTAAGTAAATATTTTGAATAGAAATTCAAACATTCTTGATGTATAGACATGCATTCATTCCTCTTAGAATTCCTTTATAACGCGTTCATTATTCCCGAATATATATATATATATATATATATATATATATATATATATATATATATATATATATATATATATATATATATATATATACATGATCATTATTATTATTATTTAAATTATAGACTAAATATTTTAGGTTTTTGGATACTTAATATAAGGGATCATTTTTCCACTTTTCCAATTTTGTTCTATATATATTCAATGAAATATAGAAATCAATTATTTTCCATGCACACTGCTCAATTAAAGCATATTGTAAGTTTTACATAAAATAAAGATATAAACTAAATTTTTTTTCCTGAAAATAGAAGAAGAGAATTGCAAATGAAAATTTTTCTGAATTTTAAACTGTGAAGTATGTTAATTTTGAGTTCGACGCCAAAAGCGTCGCTTCAACGGAGGTGAATAAAATTTGACTTTCAACTGAATAAAAGAGAATGAGTACAAGGATGATCGGTATTCAGTGACTGCTTTATTTCGATGAGTACGATGTCTCAGCGAAGTCATTTAACCGATTCAGTAGCTTGGGGAGTTTTTGGTAGGTTAGAAGGGGACCAAACTCAAGCCGGAGTAGCGCAAGCCATTGGAGTGTCACAAAGTGTGATTTCCAGGATCTGGAACCGTTTATTGAAGACTAGAAGTGCAGGCCGAAGATCAGGGCAAGGTCTTAGACGGGCAACAACGCCCAATGAAAATCGTTATTTAGTGTTAACGGCTCGGAGACACCGAAATATGAACGCTACTCTTCTCCAGCAACACCTTCGCTCGGCTACTGACACCACGGTTTCAACTCAGACTATCCGAAACCGGCTCCATGCTCTAGGTCTGTATGCTCGCCGACCGATGGTATGTGTTAAACTAACTTCAAGGCTTCGTTGTGACCACAGGGAGTAGGTAACAGAACATGTGAACTGGAGGAGAAATGAATGGAGCAATGTTCTTTTTTCTGACAAGTCCCGTTTTTCTGTTCATCCTGATAATAGACGTGTTTTTATCTGAAGGGACAGTGGCAGTAGGAATAATCCAGCGTTCGTGCATGAAAGTGTCAGATTTGGCGGTGGGGGAGTGTTGATGTATAGTAGCAATTGAAGGGCGCACAGACCTCTGTATCAGTCGAGATGGACCTCTGACTTGTCGCCGATATAGGGATGAGATCCTCAGACCTATTGTAGATACTTACGCTGCAGAAATCGGAAATGACTTCATTTTAATGGACGAAAACTGCAGGCCACATCGTGCTAACATGGAGGAGGATTTCCTTTTCAAGGAAAGAATCGTACGAATGGAATGGCCAGCATGTTCTTCAAACATGAATCCAATCGAGAACGTTTGGGACGCTCTTGTAAGGCGAGTTTCTGGACACCAACATCCCCCACAAACTCTCAAAGAACTGGAAAGAGCTTTTCTGGAAGAGTGAGACAAAATACCCCAACTCGTGAACACCCAACAGTAATAGCCTCATTGACTCCATGCCTCAAAGGTGTTCAACGTTGTTGGCCGTCCGTGGAAACCATACCGCCGACTGAAAATGACTTCTTTTGAAGACAGCACCTTTTCTTATTCTTTTTTTCTTATATGCACAAATTGTGGTTTTTCCTTTTGTACACAAATGCACAATAAAATGCATTTTTTCTGCGAAACATGTGCAATTTATTCGCATATAACCTACTACGTCTCTCAACCACGTATCAATCAGCTAAAAAGTTTCCCAGTTACAAGATTCTCCTAAAACCGCAATATCCTTTAATTGTTGTGAGCAGTGTAGTTTACAATTTATGTGCATAGAAATAAATCATTAAAAATACATTATTCTTAATAAATTATGTTAATTTTTAAACTTCAAAATAAGTACAGTTTTTTAGATGTGGTATCCGGAGAAATTTTAATATGATAATTTCTAGATAAGATTTTAAGCAATGTTCAAAAGAGATAATTTAAACAAAAAATATTTACCAATACAAAACTGATGTGAAAGGAATTTTACAGTGATTATTTCTTTAAATTGTGAAGGTCTCAAGATAATTTTCATTAAAGGTGTGGTGATTGCCTTTATATCAAATCTTAAATCTGCAAAAATATTCTTCCTACGTTATAAGCAGCTTTTGAAATTCTATTAGACAATGTTTTGCCTTAAAAAATGACATCTTTGTTATAACTTGTGTAATGCATTGTAGTGTGAATTCATAATATTGAATTGAACTGAAGCATTCAAAACTATGAGCATACATCAATTATAAAAATTATTGGTTTAGTGTAGAACATTTCAATAGTATAAATTTATTAATTTAGATAAGGATTTGAAATATTTCACTCCACAAAAATTTTGATTATCTCAACGAAAGATGTTGAGCTTGTATATGATCATGCTAGATGTAGTGCAAAATGTTCTCCGATAAAACGATTCTGAGGCATATCTTATAGTCCAGTGTCATCTCTTATCATATCAAAGTTGTTATTGTTACTTTTGACACTTGAATAAGCCAAGCTTGCTATGCCTTGCTATGTAAATTTAAGTCAATAGGGAGCATCTTTCGTTTTAATCAGAGCACCACAAAATGAACGATCGTCTTTTTTAAATCTTGTTTTTTCCTGTCTATGCAATGAATGATGTAACTTTTATACTAATTCTCTCTCACTGGGTGCAATTTAAAAACAGAAATCTCATTATAATCGGCTAAAAGAGATGAGAATAATATCGTATGCTCAATGCTGTCAATATATTATTTTCATCTCTTTTATCCAATTAGTGAAATAATAATGATCTAAATGTTTATACATTTCATAGAAATTTTGTTTATTACAGATTACATTAATAATGTACCAAGTTTAATATCCACCCCCACCAATGTTTTGTATAATTAAATTATGCTCACGTTTTAATTAATTATATTTTTAAATTATTTCTTTCATTTACTTTTTATTACAATATTTTTTAATTTAATAAAATGTTAATTTTTAGTTGTTGAATTTATATTTCTATAACTATTTACCAGAATTTTAAGTTTTCATGCGTTGTGTTGTTGTTGTGACTTTTCTTCCAAATGTCTGACTTCGTCATCTATCAGACCTCTGACCCTAAGGAAATCGAGGAATGAGTATATATCATCTCTGGAAAGTCCTAAGCAATCCAGGATGTCACTAGGAGAAGCCTGCTCAGTTTTACATTTAGAGCAGACCTCAAAGAATTTCCTGGCTTTGAAATACGTGAGACCTCTAGTGTGGCCACTTGCTAGTCTGGAAATAGCGGTTCACAATTGAGGGCGAATGAAGAGGCAGGCTCTTTGCCCCCGTACCAGGGATAGCAAGGAAAACTATTCACCTATTCGAAATTTCAGAGTTAATAATGGACTGATGTTCTTAAAAGGTAAGTGTACGGATTATCGTGGTAACAGCTCTCCTTGGCTTGTCTAGCCACCTGTTCATTTTAAGTTTTCATAATACAGGTATTTCCAATCAAACGAAATTTTTTTATTTAATAAATTGTGATTAGTTTATTTTTAAATTATTTACAAAATATTAGACTGTTAAACCTTAAAATAATAAATTTTATACTAAATCATTATACCAAGAATTAATTAAATGTAAAGAAAATGATAAAAAAAAATGTTAATAACAGTAATTTTTATAATAGCATTCTTAATTAATATAACCAAAATTTTGCTTAAGATTCTTTCAAAAATATTTAAATGCAAAATAAATTAACTAAACAAGAAGGCGCTCATTTAATTTGTAATAAATAAAGTAATTATAAAATTTATCGTAGTAATTTCTAAAAAAAATGAAAATAATAAAATATGCAACATTAACACTGATATACACTGTTTTAGAAAATGATTTTATTATACAGTGTTTGAGAATTTAATTTTCGAATGTCTTGTTGTGAACATTTTGAAGAGAAAATTACTCAATTTGAGAAATCTTGAAGTTAAATACATAAGGGCTTGAAAACATATTTTACTTAAAACCACAATGTTTAAAACTTTTGATTTAATAATTCATTTACGTTAAATACAAAAGAATTTGACAAGAAAAAGAATAATACCATCGACAATATTTTAAACTATTTCAATTCAAGTAATATTTAAATTTTTCTAGAAATGATGGTTAAACCAAATGAAAGATTTTTGCTTTGCTTTAAAGTCTCATAAAAATAAATTATGCAGATTATCTAACGCAGATACTTAAACATAGTTACTTTCAAGTAATCTTTAATGATTTACTAAATTAAATTATTGTTACAAGTTACAAATTTACCTCTTAATTAATTTGATCGCAGCAAAACAATTTAATTAATATTTAAATAGCTATCGAATTTTAGTTAATTTAAAATAAATTCTTTGCACTATTTACGAATGTGTATGTAAATAAATTGTTGCGACCAATAAAAATAAAAATGAAAAAAATTCCTGAAATATTTCTTACATAAAACTTTTACTGGAAAAAAAATTTGCATTTTTAAGGAGCCAAGGTTAGCATGTGAATTTAACTTTTTGAAACTTGTAGCAAAAATCAAATCAATTTTTAATATTCCAGAATTTAAATTAAGTTTATATTTCAAGTAATAACGCGACAAACACTTTTAAGGGCAAAAGTAGCATTCTTCCCAGAAAAAAAATTCGTAAAAACAGTTGAACAAATAAACTAAAAAGCAACGAAAACGAGAAGCGTCTAAATAATTTTTTGGGTGTTTTAATTTAATAAGTATTTATAGTCAAAAAGCTAAATACAGAAAAAAACATACAATTTTCTTTTTATACAAATAATTTACAAATTTAGCATAATAATAAATATTTACTGAAAAATTTGTTTTCCAATTTACATTTAAAAATTTTATGATTAAAAATTTTCAATTATAAAAAAGTATTTTGATAAAAAAAAATAAAAGTTAATGTGATCTATTTGTTTATTAAAATTTTATTTACTTTTAATAAAAATTTACTGATCATTATGGCTTAAGGTAATTTCATGATATATTTATTCTTAGATATAATTAATAAATAGGTAATTGTTTGCATTAAATTTCTTAGAATAAAAATGATTATGCAATATATTATCTTGAATTCAAAATAAATTTATTTGACAAGAAAATTTAGATGCAAAATTAGAGTAAATATGGGCAGTTTTTTGTAAAAGTGAAATATATATTAACTTAGTTTACATTGTATCAATATAATATTTAATGATGTTATAATTCTGTATATAAAAAATTGGTTCCATAGTGTTAAGAAATTTTAGAAGTGTTACATCAGAAACTTATGTACTTAATCAAACAATTTTCTAAAAGTATATCCATAATTTTTATTCTTATATTAATATAAGTTTTTCATGTGTTTTAATGTCACTTACAATTTGAATATTAAAATTTCAGAGTACGCTTAATAGTAATTACAGATATAGTTATAAAATCAAAAATTTAGTAGCAACCATAGTGGCTTCGTAATTAATTATTCTATACTTATTTTACTTTTAAAAATATTTTATTATTTTTATTTTTAAAAACATATTATGATGAAATTTTATGATTAAAAACTAATGAATGCCTCCTAATCTAATTAAGTAATATTGTATTTAAATATATTTTGAAAATATCTTAGGCAAAAAGTTTTAGTTATATTAATATTAATTAAGAATGCTTCTTACCAATTACTGTTATCAGCATATTTTTATCATTTTCTTTGCATTTTATTAATTTTTGAAAGAATTCTTAAGCATGAAATTCATTATTTTAAGGTCTAACTATTTAATATTTTGTAAATAAAATGAAAATATGTTAACCAGAATTTTATAACAATAAATATCGTTTGATTATCTTATCGTTTATCGTTACAATATCGTTTGATTTGAGTTACTTACCTGCATTATTTAAGTTGAAAATTCTTATAAATAATTATAGAAATATTAATATTGTAAAAATTGTAAAAGGTTTCTAATAAGCTATAGTAAAAAGTTTTTAATAAGCAGCTACGTTCCTTTATTTCTTATTTTTTGTGAATCAGAGAGTTGTAAAATAATTTTTCTACTTCATAGAACTACTACAAATGATTAATAGAAAAGTCAAAGTTTATTTATTTAAATATATATACTCAAAAAACTGAAATAATTAAAAAAGTGCGTCATTTATTAAGTCTGCTAATAAGTTTTAAAATTCTCATTAATTAAATGCTTAATGTTTAATTTTAAGAAACCATTTTTTATTTTATACGTTAAATTTAATCACACTGTGAAACAAGTTTTAGAAAAGATTAAATAGGATTAATTTCTCAGAATAAGTTGTTTCCAAATAAAAATCATTTTAAATTCATTTAAACGGAAAATAATTTACATTTCAAAATGCTTCATGAGATATAATTGTTTTAATTGCTGAGATAATGCCTAATTTTCTACTTAAAATTTATGCTGTACTTTGTGATAAATGTTACTTGACTTTAAGAGCTGCATTCACAATATAATAAAATATAACACTTCTTTACAAAGAATAGTAGAATAAAATTCGTTTTTTAATTATCAATTTGAGCAATCTGGTAAAAATCTGAGAAAATTAGAAATATAAAATCTTTCAATCTTTACATTTACAATTTTTTACATTTATTTGAAATGCATTGCTTTTCTTATATTATTTTAAATGTTTTACTTTTCCTGAGAAATTGTAAAATGTCTTAATTTAAGAGTGTATTATCTGCTAAATTTCGTGATTTTTAAGGTCATTCTTTTTATGCAGTGCAGCTTATGCAAATTAAAGATAATAATAAGAACTAAATTAAATAATTTTTATATATTTTTCTCAATCTACATATACAGTACTACATATACAAAATTTTTCTCAATCTACACATACAGTCAATTGCATTTGGCAATTGCAATCATTGTGATAAACGAATACGAAATGTTTTTAATTGTTAGGAAAAAGACTCTGAAACTAATTAATTACGATTAATTGTAGTGAAACTAATAAACTTTCAGCTTAATAACTAAGCTATTATAATTTCTAATATTAACTATTTTTCCCTTTAAAATGTATCATTGAATATTAGAACTTGCAGAATATTTTCGCGATCGTAAAATTAGTTGAAAATACAAAATATTTCTAGGCTCATTGTCCTTAGTATAAGTGTTAAATTGCCTTCGCATGCAAAGAACTTACTCTCTGTTTACTGATTTTATGGTAATTTTAACTATTAAATTTAAATTATATACAAGTGTAATTCTACGATAAAAAATTCAAAAATACAGTATAGCTCAAATTTAGAATAATTTAATTCTAAAGACTTATGGAAAACATTAAAAAAATTGCCTCTTATAAATCCCTATTAGAAAGTTATCAGATGTGTTGTTAAGCAACATGAATGAATTCTGATAAATTTTATTATAAAATTGAATTTGTTGCAATATATTTAGGGGAATCATTATCAAATGAGAAATAGCTTAGCTATGAGCATTTAACGCATTGCATATTTATAATTCAATGAAAGCTTTACTTTTCAATTATTATTATATCTTCAAATTAGAGACTAGAAAGTAAAAACTGTTTCCTACTGTTACTTAACAAGTGAATTTTCTTGAACTTTTGTGTTATATTGGAAGAAATATTCTATAATTATAGATATAAAATTCTAAGCATATTCTTTTCTTTTTAAAATATTTAACTTATTTCAATTAGAGAAATACATATGGAATTAATACACAAATAACAGATATAATTTTATCCACCTTTCATTCAATGATCAAGTGCTGATAAAAATTACATTTTGTAACAATTTTGTAAGTGAGACAATACATTATATAACACAAAAAATCATCAATAAAAGGGGAGTTAAAATAGTTTGGATTGCTTCCAATGTTAAAGCTACCAATGATTGTTGCCATCCACATCAGTAATGAAATTTTCTTGACACCTACTCACATTTCAAGCAATAAAGAAGTGCAGATATTCATTGTTTTATCCTGGAATCAAATGAAAATATATTTTATTTTGCAATATGATATTCTATTTTTCAAATAATTAAGTTATACATAAATCCATATGATTCCATGTACAATTTCAAAATATTGTAGTAATAATATAGTAGTTATTTAATAGCAATAAATAATAGTTATTTAACTGCACAAAGTTTCTTAATCACGTATTATTTTAAAAGCAAATGTTATTAGAAGAATATTTAATTTTTAAACTTTGGTCTTTTTTTAGATAAGGTTTTTCGATTTCTGTAAAGGTTATAATTAAAAAGAAAGCAATACTTTATTCAATAATAACAAACAGAATTTTTTTTATTTAAAATAGAAGTTTATTCGGTCTATTCAAATTATAAAGTATTTGTTCAAAATTTAGGAATATATTTTAGAACATTTATGTTAATAAGAAAGTTACATAATTATGAATTATTTATTTCAGGAATGTTTTGATCACTCAAATAACTTCTAGTGGAGATAATAATTCTTTTAAATGCTTTATTTACTATCTTGAAATTTCCTTAATTTACAATTCACAGTAATTAATTCAATTAAAAATAATACTTTCTAAATAATGTGTCTTATAAAAATATATATACTTATAAAATTTACATTAAAATATTAATACATATTTTAGTTTTTTAATTCAACACTCAAAATTAAGGTAGGCTTAAATATTATACATTTGCAGATTTGAATTATTACTAGGAGAATAATTCAGTAAATCTTTTACATGACTAAAACTGTTCAAGAACTTTCACTTACAATTTACAATACATTATAAAAATAAGAAAATAGTCATTAATTTTATGGATATTAAAGAAACCATAATCATAAATAAATGTTTCCATTTATAAGGAAACAAAACTGACCAATAAACATAGGAATAAATTATATGTTTAAAGCTAAATCGTCAAAGTTTGATATGATCCAATTAACTCAAGTATTTTGTTTCTTAAGCGTTTTGATACATCAACAAATATTTAAAGATTTTCACCTTTTAAGAACTGTATTCTATAAAACATACAATATAATAGCTATAACGCCCCCTGTCTATAACACCACCAGTGACATCACCAACAAGGAAGTGAGTCCCTGTCCAGCAACCGTAGGAATGAGACGTATATCCATATGACTCTCATGTTTACCCTCTTCCCTTTAACTTTATATGTTTAGATGTAATTTTGTTTTATTTGTAGTATATGTATCTGTGTTGTGCTCAAATTGTACCCTAATTTGTAATAAATTATTTTGAGCTACTTAAGGAACTTATTTCTTTGTTCCTGTTAAACCAGATAAGTGCTACATTGCGAATTTGTAATACTTTTCTTCATATATTACATGTGCTTATTCGCATCACACATTGAAACATATTAATTATTTATTACACGATGAAAAAGTATAAATAGTGGATTTTAAATATTTCAAATGAAAAAATAATTTAAATCGTTCTTGTCGATTTAAACAAAACATAAAGTGAGTGTTTTTTCTTGTATTTATCCTTTTACTTTTACTTCTGTGTGTGTTCCATTGTCAGCATGTTGACGGTCTGAACCAATGGAAAACGGTTTCTCAAACCAATGATTTGATCTTTATATAAGAAATTGTTTTATTAAAGGAACTGAACTTTGAAAAACATTTTATTTTGACTCAAACGTGTTGAAGCTATAGAATTGTTACTCGATATGGGTGTCATGTCCAAACCATTTGAGCTATTGTTAAGGGCATTTGACTCAAAGTGATTCAAAACGATTTCTTGAATGATAGTTTCAGATACTGATCATCAACAAAGATTTAACCACAAAATTTCCATGAAATAGCAAATAAAAAAGAGAATTAGAGAATCTTTAACAGATATCAAGGGAACGTGAAATGACAAGAGCTGTTGTGGTGGGTGATATGGGCGTGAGGGAAGTTGATGGATCAGAGAGCCAGGCAAGAAAACTTTTGTTGGTCAAAGTCACAAATTAGGGAAGATAACAATTTCAAAAAATTTTGGTATCAATATCACTAAAGATTAGAATACTTGAAAACGAATTATTTACAACAGCCAATTCCATGATTTTGAAAGCTTTTAAAAACGCAAAAAGCTGTAATTAAAAAAATACATTTTTGTTTACAAGTAATATTCATGAATGGTTTCCTTCTTACTATCAACGACACTCAGACATTCGAATTAGAATTTCGCCAAGATTGCTGCTAATTGATGAATGCGATTTAAAGGCAGGCAGCAAATTCATCGACAAATTGGATATACAACTCAGCCTCATTACGGTTCTGTAATTAATTGTGTGTGACGTAGAAAACGTTATCTGATGTCATGCATAATTTAAACCAATAAGATATGTAATAAAGTGACGTAATAATGAGCTCAACTGGAACGAAATAAATAACCACTATATGATTAATATAAGTATAATGCATTGAAATTTTTTATTTGCTTATTGTGATTTAGCACTGAAATTTAAAATAAAATATGGTTTATTCAAAACATTCTGGATCATTGAATATATGCATAGATAATGTATTTTAAGTAGAGGAAATTTAAAATTCTTTGTTTTAAAATATTATATATATAAGGAATTTCAACAGCTTTCTTAAGTTTTTCCATTAAACTCTGAATTTTCAAATTTTTACAAATAATAAAAAGTGAGATTTGAATATAGTTATCGTCATTTATATTTGACAAAATTCTGTTAATAACAACCTTAGAAATGCCTTTATGGAAAGTTATTCACGAAATTTTAAGAAAAGCTATATCAAAAAGAACTCAGAAAGTTAGCATAGGACATCAAACTTAAAAAGTGATGAGATTTACTGAAACCTTTCGTGCTACTGGATTTTCCAGGAGAAAGAAATTTTCAAATATAAAACTAAGGTTAAACTACAGTTACATAGTCTGAAGTCCAAAAAGAAATGCATCATTGCTAAATGCGAAACGTGTGTGACTAAAATAATTTCTTTGGTGGAAGCTTTATCACATAAAATATAAAAAGGTTTTATAAAAGAGGAATGTATTTAATCTATTTTTACTAGTATATTATGCGTAATATTCTTAAGAGATTTCTTTATACTTTCATATTTCCTTTAGTCCTAGAATTTATGTAATATAAAGGAAATGAATTTTTTGTTTTAAATATGAATACATTAATATCCAAATAATCAATAATATTTTGTTTTTCTAATATTTCAATACAATGGACTACTTAAAGTATGTAAAATAGCGTTATCGAATATTTTCAATGTAATAACTATGCAAATATTTTCCAAAACCAGTTAATTTCATAACCTTTTGAATTTTTTTATAAATATGATTTTTAAATGGCTAAAAATGCTATTATTAATTTAAATTCTATTTTAATCAGAAATAACGTTTTATCATTAATTATTAACTAATGTAAAGTATTGAGTTTTTTAATTTGATTAAACATTTTCCTGCAAGAACTAATATCAATTCTTATTAAGTCTCATATTCAGACAGCGGTGCATATTCAGGTAAATACTTACAATAAAGATTATTCACAAACTGGAAGTGAAATATACAAATATATTCATTATAAAAAAAAGTCAAAAACGTGACGCGGAAAATGCTGATTTGGAAACTAATATCAACTACAATGGTCAGTCATTCAAAAATTTCAATCAGAACGTAGAATTGAGGCATTGATGTTGCATGCACGTGAATACGAAAAGTGACCTCCATACGCTGTACATTTCTGTGTGCACCGGATTTTTCGTAAAATACTATCAGTGACTAATGAATGATCCTAGTATAACCGGCTATCGGAAGAAGTTACTAATGAATGTAAAATAATGCATCTTTATGAATTCACTTTCATTTTATCACAAACATAAATTTGTGTGATAAAATGAGAATTTTATAGAGTAACGTAAATCAGGCGGCATGATTAAGGTTCATACAGACGAGTCAATATTATCCTTATGACTCAATAACACGTGTATTATAGTTGTGAGAGAACAAGGCATACAAAATGGGCTAAAGAACATCGCTTAATACCAAGCATTTTATAATCTGATCAGAAAATGGTGTTTCACTCATAATTAGGCATTAAATCCTATTTATTATTATAAGTAGTCATTAAAGCCAATCTAACAAATAAATGTTAGAATAAAATAAACAACATTTCAAGATCATGCAAAGGGATTTGGTTGCCATATTAAAATAATCTTCACTTTTGTATTTTGCATTATTAAAAGAAAGATTTTGTCATTAAATATTAAGGTGATTTTAGACGTCAAAAGCGCAGTCAAATGTGCATTAATCAGGGACTTTATGATTTCATATAGCAATTTCAAGTACATAAAATAATCGTAAAATTTAGAAAGATATTAAAAGTTTATATTTGTTAGGTATTTATTTTGAAAGAGAATATTAAAACGTATTATTTTAAATTTATATAATCGTAGAATTTAATTATACAATAAATCTAAGTATTTCTCGAAAACGTGATAAAATATAGTAAATAGAGTGGAAGAGATGCATTAAATGTTTCATATTAAATAATTTATTAATAATAATAACAATTTTAAAATATTTTACATTTTGATTTGCTAAAACCATAATTGATTCAGTTTCCAATAAAGTTTGGGGGGTTTGATGCATTTTTATAACAATAGAAGATTACTTATTCATATGAAAAATATCTTGATTTCATGAAATATTTCACAGTAGCTTTGTGCTGAAATAAAAGATAATATAGCGTGCCTGAATATTTCTTGTAAACAATTATAAATACTTTAATGTCCATAACTGATATCATGTTTATAAACTGTGATCTTCGCATCATAGACAAATTTTCAATTATTTGTTTGAAATAACTTTTATTTTTGTCTTAAAAATGACAATAGGAGCAAAATCGTTGTTAAAGAAAATTAACTCTAACTAATGATTTTTATTAATCGTTATAATATGCTAAAATTCCCCATTCAGCAATATGGTAATCAATTTATATGAATCATTTTAAACATGATAAAAATAGGAAAGTAAATATTTCTGTACTAAAACAAAAAATTTAACAATATTATGATAGACAAATAAAAAATATATGCAGTCCGAAATTTTATAAATATTATGCTTTCAAATGATTTTTTATTCAAATCTTAACAAATTTAAATTATTATTAAAGCAAATATTAAATTAATTATTAATAAATTAGGCACAAAATGTTTTTCATGTTATTTATATTTAAATGAATGCTCCAAAGAATAGTCATCAATTTTATCCTTTGTTTTTATTGAGTTTCAGAAATAATAGATTTTAAGATAAAAAAAATTAATAAATAAGGAAGCATTGAAATGCGTAGAAATTTTTTTTGTGGAGATTGAAAAATATAGAGATAAAAAAATATATATAAACTGAAAAATTCTTTTCTATTTATATAAATACAGTTTATAAAAATTTAGCTGTAGAACTATGTTATTATTTTTAGAAATAAATTGAAACTGGAAAGGGAAATGATATTTATGAATAATTTGTTTACACTGGAAGTGTCTTTACATGACAAGTTTTCAGTTTAGCAAAACATGTGTTGCTATATGTTGAGAATTTAACGAAAATATTCCTTGGTAAAAATAATTCATTAGATATAATTTGAAACATAAGTAAATATCAAACTAAAGGAGTAACTACTGCTAAAATTATTGAAATTTGGCTATATTTCAATTCATAATAATTAAATACAAGATTGATTTTAGGAGATAAATTAAGAGTTATAACTCAGCTAACACCTGTTTCGTTAACAGAAAACGTTTCTCCTTCTCTTGATTATTATTTTGTTTATGTGTTATGACACCAAATTATGCTATTCATTCAGAAATAGCTAATTAATGTTCATAACCTAAAATTATTAGTTATTTTAATGAGAAATATCAGCAAAAGTTTTTCATTAAAACATTTGCTTAAGAATTTCCTCAACATGCAGTCGTTACACAATCGTAAAATTTGAAACGGATTAGTTTACTTAATCAAAGTTGCATATATTATTGATTAAATTTTTAAGTTAGATAAATACAAAAGAAAATCTTATTTTCATCAGGAATTATAAAGAGCTTCCTATGAAAGATAAGACATTTTCATTTTAATAATTTCATCTTGGTATCAAAAATTATTAATTTAAAAGCAATAAATTTTTAATAAATTTGTAATTCTGGTACTACTTGAGAGATGCAAACATTGCTGACTCGCGAAATGAGAGGCGGAGGATATTTGACTGAATCATTTGAAGTAATGAAATTATTTACTAAAAAAACAATCAAAAACAGCATTTTTGTGTTCTTTGTTCATACATTAAATATAAATATTTATTCACTTGTCCTTTCCATATGACTTATTAATTTTCTTATATTATTGTGCATCGGGTATCAAATTTATATTATACACTAACAGCAGTAAAGCATTGACGGAGTAATTTCGAAAATAAAAAAAAAATGTTTAATAATTTGTATAATTCATTTCTTAATTTTTCTTGAAAACAGTGATTTCTTATTGGTTTAAAATAAAAACATACTATTTTATACTAGTTGAAAAGCTTAATGTGTCAACAGAATATCATCAAAATCTTTTCAAAAAGAATTTTTCATAAATTGCTAACTGATATCATTTTTACAACAGAATTATTTCCCACGTGTGTGTTAGAAACTTTTGAATTTTTAAATGAATTCTATAAAATTATAAGAGTATCATAACCGTAATTTCACTTGAATAACTATTACATTTTATTTCAGAAATCAAATTCTTGAAATACAATATTGACTTAAGTAGATTTCTATGTACCATTACTTAAAAACACATCTTAATGATTCTTCTTGATATTGTTGTTCAATAAATAGTGAGAATATTTCAGCAAATTCTAGAACTTATTACTATGCTGATTTTATTGAAGAATTTTCTTATTAAATAAAAATTAGATTTACTGTAGGGTTTCTGAGTTAGTAATTTTTATAGAAATGCACAGATTACTTCATATCTCCTAATTCAAACGAAATTTTAGTAAAATGTAAAAAATCCTTAAGTGTGGAACTACATATTTATTTGTAATTGTATAAAAGTTTAGAGAAATGTGTAAAAATTACCAAGTGTAACTAAAAACTTAAGAAAATTTTTGTATGAAAAATGTAGGTAATATTTGTAAAAACTACCAAGAGTGTAACTAAAAACTTAAGAAAATTTTTGTATGAAAAATGTAGGTAATATAGCAAGTGTAACTTAAAACTACCAAATGTAACTAAAATTAATTTTAACAATATTTTAATGACACCATCTGGAAATATTCAATGTATTACAAATTTCTTAACTGTATAGTATGCATATTTAAGCCAGATTTTTCGTAAGTAAAACCGGAAAAATATATAAAGTTTCCTCTTTGCTTTCACAACCGTAGTTTCAGTAAATTATAGTTAAATTCGAAGACGAATGAATGCATATCAATAGCTAGAATTAAGTACTTAATTTCAACAAAAAAGTTTTTTCACATTATTAAATGAAATTTCTTTAGTATGTTTCCAAAAACTTTAGTTTTTACATTTCAATTAATATTTATCAAAATATCAAACAAAAATATGACTTACATACAAATTAGTTATTGATTACTAAAACTACTATTGTAATACGTTGAAAACTATCCAAGTGGAAAATTTTCGTTTTTATTCAAATTTTTAATTTTTCTAAAAAATATTTTAAAATTTAGCGAATCAAAAACGTTTCTACGTTTCTTTGCCATTACGTTTTATGAATTATTTTACATCCTTTCGTGTATGAAATTCTCTTTAAACATGAATTATTCAAAAACACGATCTTTAAACTTAACCGCACATGCTTCAGTTATTCTCCCATTTAGAGATTTCTTTACATAGAGCTTAGTAAAAATAAATAACGCGTACTAATTTTGAGATGAGAGCATGAGATTTTTTCTAAGGATTCTTTAGTTGAAACCGTTAAAAAATGCAAAATCTGTGACTTAAACAATTTGAAAATATATTATTTTTGAGAACTATAGTTTGAATTAACGTAAATGGATATATTTTGTAAAAAAAGAACTTTGAAATTGCTACACAAGAAAATAAAATAATTCATAAGACAAAAACGAAAGACAACAACATTTTCAACAAATTTTGATTCATAGAACAGTCGTTTATTTTTAAAACACTTTTTCATTGTCCCCCATACCCATGGATTTATACAATACATAAAAAAATTTATTTTTAAAATATATCTCAAAAGTATAGATTATTACTCAGTTCCTTGATGTTATTGATAAATAAATAATAAAATTAAAAATGTCTAATTTAAAAATTAAAATTTTAATGAAGTCTATTTTTTGAATGTGTTATATTCAATTATATTCTTCATTAAAATTTTGATAAATTTGTCTGTTATAAGCAATAAAAAGCACAGCGATGAATATTGATTTGTATGATCAAATACATAAAATATATTTGTAAAAATAAAAAGGAATTTTAGTTTCGTTTTTTACACTTTTTATATTTGGAAAAAAAACTATTATAGCACAATTTTTACTTTTACAATTATTTTATGTCATAAGTTTGTTTGTTAATAGCTGGAAATTCTCTCTGACTGATTAAATTATATAGCTGATGTTAAAATACACTCATTCATAGATCATCTAGATACAGATTAGAAAACAATTAATATTTTCTTGCAAAAAATGTTATAAATAATTTATTTTATAAATTATATTGTAACCTTTACTCAAATTATATGAATAACCTTTTAAATTTTACATAATTCTATATTTTTATAAAAAAAAATTTATATATAATTTATTTTATTTACTATTTTCTTTCATCTTTTCCAGATCATATATCATATATTTTAAATATAATTAGTATTTAGACATTTGTTAAGTAATGCTTTGATCTTGTGGCTCAATATCGATAGTTTGTTTTTCTGAATTGAATCGATTGTCATGGCTTCTGTTAAATGTTTTTAAAACTTAGTTTGATTGTTGAAACAAATTGCACTTGATTATTAGAAAGATAATTTGATTATATAGAATATATCAGATTATGTATATAATAGATTAGATATATTTGATAAGTCAAAAAATGCATATCTATTGGAAACTAAAACTTTAAATTTTTTTCATCGTTTTAATTCTATTCATGATATTCATTTGTAATTTAAAGGAATAAGTAAAAGGATTATATTTTCAGTTTTTATTTCTCATACGTTAATTTAAAAGCTGCTTATGTTAATCATTAATATTTCCCACATTTATATAAAAAGTATGCATTTCTAAATGCGACTTTTTGATATCACATTGTTGACTACATATATAAGTCAGTTTAAAAGCAGTTCCACTGCAGCGTAAATGCTGCCTGAAAGTACTTTTGATGGGTTGCAAAATGTATTTAATTTTCAAATGGTAAGCTATGTAGAAAACTCACCGGTAAATCTGTACTCCAACAGATGCGCATGCAGAAACCAAAAACATTACATGGATATTGAGTTGTTTATTAGTAGCAGGGATTGAACATAGACCTTGCTTTTGGAAGAGCGCGCTCCTGCCACGAAATATTACGACATTCGAACCTTAGTCATGTAGAAACGCGTACTGTAGTCTCAGCGCACACACTTTCTGACTTTTGTAGGAATTCAGTAAAATATAATGCTATTCATTCCAGACATGCTGGCATTGTATTAAACAAAATACAAATTTTGCGCCTTCCATTTTGAATGAAAGTGGTAGGAATTTAGCAATTTAACGTTATGTTTCCTATAAGTGACTTTCTAGAATTATTTTTCTGTACAAAATTTACAAAATATATTTTCCTTAGTCTCATTGACAATGTATATTAATTAATTATACATTGTCAATGAGTATATCGGTACATGCCAGTACGTAAAATTTACCCATGTAGATATTACATAGTCAATGTAATATTTACATGGGTAAATTTCAGCAATCAAAATACATGTTATCACTTAGAATAGCCAAATTTTATTTTTGTTTGAGAGTAAATTTATTTATAAAAATTTTCGATTATTTTATTGAGGAAACTTTTGAAAATACATTGTCCTTAAGTTATTCTTACAAGAATACCAAAAGTGAAAACATTCAATTGATTTTCTTATAGGCTAAAAATGAATTCTTGATTACAATTTATAAAATATTTTATAAAATACCAATTATTACTTAATATAATCTTTTTAAATTTTACAGAATATTAAACTCTGTTATATATAACTTTACAGATTACAAAAGTAATTTAAAAATTAAATACATAATTTCGTAATTTAAGATATTGAAAGAAGCAAAAAATATCAAAATCAAGAAAATATTTTACAATTTACTTAAAGAGAGAGAGACAAGACTTTAAAGATACACAATATGTATAAACCACGGAATATGGTTAAAGAGTTAAACAGAATAACGAAAACGCTACCTAATTTAAATGAAAAGTTCAATTTAAATTATTTAGAACATTAAAAATAAGCTTGATAAACAAACAATATAATAATAAAAATTAGTAATATTTATTTTAAAAATTAGTAATATTTATTTATTTTGTTTTAAAAAATTCATGTTATTGTAAAAAAGTAAATTTTATATCAAGAAAATGATTTCTTGTATAATCGTATATACATTAGCAAACTATTGATCAAAATTCTTTGTACATCGGAGTAAACGAGAATACCACATTACATGATGATAACCATAACTTATTGGGATGTCATCAAATAATCAGACAGATAACAGATGGCAGCTTCTGAGAATGCATTTGTTTTCCCTGTATATGAAACACGTCGATGATCGGTCCTGCATGAATGCTACACTTCTATTTATCTGAAATATTAACTCATTACTGATCATTAGAAAGGATCGAATATCATCCAAATATTTTACTTAAGTCATAGCTAGAAATCCTTATCGTTTTTATAACTTAAAGGATACCATAAATTTATTTTATAAAATATTTATCACTGAATGGATAAGAAAAAATATATTGCCTTTATACAAAATAAAAATTATGTTCATCATAAGTAATTTACTTTAATTTTTGCTAAATACATAAAATTTTCTCGTCAAACAATACGTGTAAGCAATAATAATTTTTTTTAAGATTAACAATTATTTATATAAATTTTCGATTACTTTTCAACTGATATTTAGTAAAAAGAAACGCGTCTAAACTATTATGGCTTAAACTTTTAAACTGTCATAATCTATGATAACAAAATTGTTTCATTACATTTGAATCTTTGGGTTCAAATTTAATGCCAATTTACACAATTTATGTGAATAATTATTTTAGGATTATATGCATTATGACTATTACTTTTGATTAAAAATATTTAGCATTATTTTTAACCCCAAAATTTTAGTTATGATGGAAATATGCGTATAGAAAGTTTTTCTTCAATTAGCATTTTTTTAAACAATTAATAGGCTTCCTATTAATTGTCATTCCTTTTCCTAAAAATTTATTTTCAACATGGAGTAAAATATACAGTTTAAATCCAAATAAACTATATTTATATTTTGATATCTTACTATTAACTTTTTTGTGTATATATATATATATATATATATATATATATATATATGGCATATACAGAGCTCATACGTATAATGAAAAAAAATTAATAATTCTCTGTTTTTATAAAGTGCTAATTATGTATATTTTTAAGCAATTTAATTTTTTGATTCCTTCGTTCCTGTTAAATCTTATAGGATAGACAACTCAAAAAAATTTAATATCTTCCATGCTGTATTCTATAATACATAAAGAATTATAATAGATGAATTCAACAATTTCCTTCTGACCTCAATAACTTAAAATCAAAGTAAATAATGTTCGGCACGAAAACTTCTAATTATAGTAAAATGTATTTTTGTAAGTCTGTCAAATTAAACGAAATACTAAAATATAGGAATTGTATGATGTTATTGCAGAAATATGACATTGATAGAGTTTAAGCTGAACTCATTATTCTTTGTTATGCCCAGTTTAACAACTACCTAAACATTAACAAAGTATCTATATGTATTAGCAAATTTCTTGATCAAAACTCCTTGAACTTTTCTCATGGACAATGAAATGGTAATCAGCGATTGGAAAGATAAGCAGCATAATTACAATGCTTTTTTTTATAGTTAACAATTTTTCATGAGTACTAGTTCATTTCAACTTGATGTGTCAAGGGATTCAGTTTTCAATATATATATATATATATATATATATATATATATATATATATATATATATATATATATATATATATATATATATATATATATATATATATATATATATATATATATATATATATATATATATATATATATATATATATAATAGATACGACAATCAATAAACATAATGAAAATTATCTGGGTTTCCAATTTCGATATATATGTTTGTGTGGTTGAAAAGGTTAGCGGCCCTGTTTGCAGCATTGTATGCTTCATAATTTCAGTAGATAAAACATATAACAGTCATGTTATTTATTACATCCTACGTATGATATATATAAAACTATTGAGGCATAGAGCAAATTAAACAGTAATTATTTATTTTGAACTAATATTCTAAATATTTCTGTACATTTTTGAAACAAACATGGTTAATTTATCTACTTTTTTTATTCTTTTAGTGTCGAGAATCCTAATTATAAATGTAAACCTATAATGTATAATAATAAATGTTATAATATTTTATCAAAGCAGAATTTAAAATATATAACAAAAATTAATTTAAATAATTGCTTAGAAAAATAATATTTAAGAATCATTCAAAATTGTGAAATAAATTTACTTTGCTATATGAGTTATAGTAAAAATTATTTCGAGCTTGATTGGCCCTTATTTAACCAGAAATTGTCTCGTAATGACATAGTGTAGAAAAGCAAAATCTTGGCTTCTGATCATAACAAGAATTTATGTTTCTGATGTGTGAACATGTAAACAGATAAGAGAAAGCAAAAGATCTCCAACAAAATGGCTGATTTATATACTATAAATACTGTCATACAAAAAATTAGATGGTTTTAAGAAAGCGGATTTGCTTATACAATCACAAAATTATACTGTATTTTAAACACTTGTAAGGGTACATTTTTTCCATGAAGTGATTCAACCGATACCTCTATCTAACTTTATATATCCTTGAATACAGATCTAATTTATTTGCGTAATACTGGAAAGGAAACAAATATTATACTATTACAACATACCATATTTTTCACAGTTATTGGCTTTGTGTTTCATTATAAAAACATATTTGTTGTTTTATATTTCTTTAATTTTCGTTACATAAACCTGCATGTGTAAGAAACTTTGTTAGTATATTTTTTATATGCACACAATTTTTTTAATATATTTAAATCAAAATTTCATGAAATCAGTTTTGTCAATTTTGTCATCTTTATCACACAAGAACTTATTAAAATTAGTTTGATTTACTTAAAAATTAAAGTATGCTTTAATTCACACAATTCTTGCTTATTCATTTTGATAGTTAAATGTCTTCTAATTATAATTTGCTTATTAATCTTTTCTTATTTTAAATATTTTGCTATTTAGTTTTGAGTAAGTTCTTTTAAATAAAAAGTTGAGAAATTTAATATGGATTTTGTTTTTCTCAGTAACATTTGATTGATGATTTTGAACAGAAACCATCAAAACTGGACTATTTTAAATTTGGCTCAGTGACATTTGCTTGATGATTTTGCAAATTATCATGAAATCTGAACTATTTTTAGTTTTTGTGTGCATTGATATAACTGCAAATTAAATTAGCATAACTGTTAATTAAATTTTATTCTGACTAAAATGCATGTTTGGTTATTAATCAAAAATTCCCGATTTAATAAAAGTATCATTCATAAAAAAGTTAAACCTATTAGTACGCATTCAAACAGTTATTGGTTACTTGATTTATTTACGAAGTAACAAACAAAATTATATGAAAAAAGGCAAGAATTTCAAAATGAAACGTATAATGTATTTGCAAAAGTCGCCTAAAAACACACGTCTGATAGAAAGACGATGCTTCCTATTTTATTTTGAAAGTTCTCAAAAATTAATAATCGTAAATCGTCTTTCTAATCATTACTGTTTATTTATATTTCTGCATTTCAAAGAACAGGAAGAATGAAGAAAATGCAGAAAAACGCATTTGTTTGCCGTGGTGGATCATAAAAAAATTCTTACAAAATGAACCTTTATCGTTTTAGCCCAAATTTCTTATGAAGGTACCTTTAGTATGTTCTGAGTAGGGACCAGTGCGTATGTTGGAGCGAACCCACATCCATGAAACGTGGGAGACTTACCGATTCTCTGGGATCACGTGCCCTTGCAATACAATCGTAACCACCCCATAAGATGACCTATGATATGGTCAAGCCCCTCAATGTGAAACCAAAAGAAAAATTCGTGTAGAGAACCTCTAAAAGTCATTGAATTATTTTAGAGGACATTCTTCTGGTGACTTTCAAGTGATACATTCCAGAGTTCATTAATTGAGGGAATAATTATTTCAAATAATAGGAAGAATGAATAAAATACAGAAAAACGCGTTTGCAGCGGGGGAACATTTGAATCTCTTTTTATAATGATAACTAACTTACAATTTGCTGTGTGTGAGTGTGAATAATTTGAACAAATTTACTTAAAAATAAATGTGTTTATTATAAATTGTAAAGCTTATCATAAACTATTGAAAACGTTGCTTAAAAATTGTAAAGTTTTATTAATCATGAATCATATTTTTAGTAGAAAATTGTTTCTACAATTCTAAGTTAAAAATTTACAGGGAAAGTTACCACTATTTTTATACATTAGCTTAAATTTAAACTAATTTGTATATTATTTATCGATATATTTGAATTGTTTTTGTTTTAATATATATAGATATTAAATTACAAGATTAATAATTTATAACCAGGAATTAATTCAAAATCCATTGCCAATATCCAGTCTCAATGATAAACAGGAGTACTAAATTCCCTAATAAAAATTGATTGCTAGTTTATTATCACAAATCTAAAACTTTCTTCTTAAACAAGCAAAATTATTTTTGCATTAAATATAGCAAAAACAACTATAGATATTTTCATTCAATAACATCTTCTTAATTATTTTTCAAATACTTCAGTGAGTACTTTCTCAGGGTCATCTTGTCAAATATTATAGTGATAATACGCTTAAAGTATTGCTACTAAATATCCAGTCCCAGTTACCACTTTAGAGAACGTTTGCATATTCGCGAAACATTGATAACTTTGCATATTGCCAATTCAATTAAAGTTAGAGCTTCAATCTCAAACTTCCTGAAAGTACATATCATTTGGTGACACGTGAATATCATTTCCACCTTAGTTTCCCGAGTATATGGGTTATGACTTAAAGCACGCCAATTTTCTGAAGGCAGGAAGTTGCTCATGTCTGGCTCAGTATTAACCTGAGATAAAATTAGGTGAGAAATCTGAACTCTTATGATTTTCAATTTATATTACCTTGATATTTTTCGATGTTAACTTAAAAAAATATTATTTTTTTCACGAATCTACAAATTCATTATCTGCTTCAAATGGAATCAGAAAGTTCATAAACCTATCTACATTTTTCATAAGGGATAAAATCCAGTATTTTTTAATAACTGAATTTTTTTCCTTTTTACGAATTCAAATAAATTATTCTATTTCTTTTATATTCGATCAACTCTGTGAAAATAATTCTAAAATCTGAAAAAGTATTTATTATTACACTACAATAAATTGTGTTCAAAATATTTGTTTTTCTAAGAAATCCTAATTACTGAGGTATTTGTTCCATCAATCAAAAACGCAAGCTCTGATTCAGAATGTGGAAGACTTCCTTCATTTGTCATCTGAATCTGAAATCCAAAGTTTGTAAGCATTTATCAGGAGAACATGAAAATGACAGTGCAATGGCATTTATAATAATCTGCCTATACAATAAGGCATTAAAAATTTGTATGCATGGATAAATGTTAAATTGACTTAAAACCAAAGCGTGAATTTTTGTTGCTTTGAAATTTATTTTTAGATGATAAACCAGTTTCAAAAAATATTAATATGTTAGTTAATATTTTATATCTAATGAAAAATTTAAATTTTCATTACTGAAATTTCAATAGAATAAATTATTTTAATATAAATAGCTTATTAAATGTATGCTTTTCTTCAAATTATGAGTTATTCTGATTTTAAGCTCTTTTCAATAATTACATTTATTTCCACTTTTATTAGCGTGGACAGCCCATGAACCACTGAATAACCATAATCCACTGAATAGCAGCTGTTCTAGCTGCTATTCAGTGGATTCTGTGGTCGAAGCACTTGAGTGTTGATCGACTGGTTGACGGTACGATATCGGCTAGTATATTCTCAGTAATTTTAATAACTGATTTTTTTTTAATTTTACTAAATAAGTTCTAAATTTTTGCTCATAATATCTTTCTCGAAATTTCGAGAAAATTCTTGTTTATGTTATTTTTCTTAATTTCAATGTTTCTATAAATTTCTACCATTGTATATAAGAGCCTTTCATCATATTGAGGACAGTTGAAGTGCTTCTCTCTTGATCTAATAAACTTCGTTAAAGGAAACAACATGGCGTGTTATTCTTCTGCCTCACAATTTTTCCTAACAATTTAATGTTATTGTCTTACACTGATAAAAATATTAGAGAACATACAATTTTTAATTAAAGGTTTGAGAAACAAAATCACTTGAAAATTTCGTTATAATGGGATTTCCTCAAACACATTAATATAATCAGAAAGTTTGAATGCTGACAAACATAAAGAGTTCTGTATCAATTTTGAGGAGTAAGAAGTGTTATTCCAAGGCAGTTTAATCAATTCTTATCAAAAGAGAGCATTATAAAACAGACAAAAACTCCAAAGTGTTATTCATGCAAAGTGATAATCGATATATCTTATTCATGGCTGTTTTAAATAATGCTGTGCGTGTGCCTAAGACAAGCTTCTTTGACAGAAGAGAAATGATCTGAAGGCAAATAATCTTTCCAAACGAATGGATGTGTATTCCATTGAACCTAATATGCCATTTTGAAGAATAAAATATTTGTGAGACATGAATTTGAAAAAAAACATTTGAATTTCAAACCAAACATAGACTCGTGGTCGATGAAAGAAATTAATTCCTAAAATAACTTAATGATCTACTGGGAAATATCTTCTTACAATAAAGTAAAATTTTTTAATAAATTGAGCGGACGAGGATCCATGAATCTTCACAATAATTGGAATGACAATGATTCAAAAACTGTGTCAACAAGAATCTGAAATCTCAATTAGTGTCATACGATAAGCAAATGTTTTAAATAGAAAAATTTATTGGATATGAAATATACACAGCATGAAACAGGTAACAGTCTCTTAAATATGATCGAACATGTTTTTATCTACTTAGACAAAATGTTGCTGCACAATTGAATCCTTTATTTATGTACTAAAATTTTTTTCAAGAGTAATACAGTTTATCTACAGTGTTTTTTAAGCTTGTAATGACCATTTTCTTGCACTCATGCAAAATAGTTATTTCAAATATATCGCCTATTTTTCTGTCTTTACTGTACATCATGCTAAACATAATGCGTCATTTACAGGCGATTCGTTTTTTCTCCATCAATTTAAAAAGATAAATTTTTAGCACACTTTTTCTGTACTGTATTTTGTTAGTGAAAACTTCCCTCTTTCTGGTCTTTTTCGTATTTTTTCTTCCGTCTGGAATATTTCAAGCAAAATGTGCTTCCTGATTCTGAAACATTTTTCAATAAAAACTTTCCATATTTAAAAATTAAACAAAAACAAATTTCTTTTCCATGTATTCTCCACAGATAAGGTGTACACATTAGATTAAGAGATTTATCGGTTGATACCATATAAGAATTTTTAAGAAGGAATAAATATAGTACTTGACTAGATTAAAGTAGACATTTTTTATAAAATATATTTTAATTTTAAAAGGAATTGTTCAAAATCTTAAACACTTAATATGGGATTACATTGATTTAGTTTACGATTTTAATAATTTTATTACTATACTTAATTTAAATTTTACATTTGCAATATATTAACATTATTTTACAGTAAAAATATTTTCCTGAATATGCATTTTTATTTGAAATTTGATCACTCACTTTAAATGAATGCATTACCAAACAAGTCTTTCGATAAATAACAATAAAAGAAATTAGATTTTGCAATCTATAATACTTCATTGCGCAATAATGGAAATTATAATTTAAATAATAATTTCATTTTTATATAACTTCATAGTTAAATTTTCATATTATATAATATTCTGTCTAATGTTTAAGGAAAATTTATAGAAACGTGAAAATGGTATTTTTAATTTTTCCTGTAAAACTTTAAATAGATAATAGCTTACTTTCCAAATAAATTTAGGATATAAAAATAGAACCTATTTAATAAGAGCATAAATTTTGTAATCTTACTGTAGAAAGTATTTTTTAAACATAATTTTGTATCCTCGAGCAAATATACCTATGTAAGTTAAGAAAAATATTAAGTATCATTTTTCTTACCAACCTTAAGTAAATATGATAAAAAAATGAAAGAGGAAAATTGTAATTCCTTCTTTACGATAAAATGGTTAATTGAAGTTAATTAACATTTTGTACTTTTCTTCAGATAGAATTTTTAAAATAAATCATTGCTTTGATTTTTTTCAGTGTTCTAAGTAGTAGAGCATTTCATGTATGTTATGATTTATTAAATTAATTAAAACTTAATTTTAACTTCATCCTCACAATAGTAAAATAATCAGATTTAAATATATTTCATTAAGCTTTCTATTTAATTATTTCATCAATTTAAAAAATTACACGCATTAGGAGGATTATATAATTTAAATATTTTCATATAGTTTTTCTCACATAGCCATTAATTATGAAATTAATTTTGCATGTAATAACATTACAAACTTTCTCGCTTTATGCTTAAAATATTGTGTAATTAGTAAATAAACATCAATCAAAATTCTTTTACTCCTAAAAATCGCCCCAATCAACATATGTAATTACAAATTCTAACTTTGAAATAAATTACAGTTATTTACTCTATGAATTAGGCACATAAATGTTTATATATAATTAAAAATATATGTATTAAATAATATTAATACTCTCCTTGAAATTTATTTGTAACTAATTTAATAAATGAAATATACTTCATGATTATTAAAAGAGAATTATATATTGCATTAAAATTATATTTTAAAAATCACATATATTTCTGTAATTTTGATAAGTTTAAGACTACCAACAACTCTCTAAAATAAAGCAATGGATTCAGACTTAATATCAGAATTTTCAAAAAATAATTAACTTTTTTTATGGAAAGAAAACTTTGATAAATTTTACTGAGTCCATTTAAAAGCTAAGGATTTTTCCATTCGAAGATGATATTTGAGGCCAATTTATGAATAATTTAATTAGACTATATTTACAATTTTAATAGTGTGTAATGATAAAAATATGTATTCTGTGATTCAAAATTTATTAAAAATTATAATGTGCAAAAAGAATTTAAAATTTTGAAGGTGAAATAAAGAAAATAATTACTTTATCAAACTTTGACATAAGATAATTGGAAAAAATTTACAATAGTAGCTATTATGACTTATTACTTTCAATGAAATGTATTTCTAAAATGTTTTACTTTATTTCGAGCATGTGATATACTTTGATGCTCAAATTAAATATAAACAAAACCAAATCTTAAAATATGAGTTATAAAGCATTATTTAAAAATTTTATTTTCATATTAATGCACATAATTATGTTATATGCGTATTTTTTACGTGTAGTTCTTTGTAACATTTATATACAGTGTTTCAAAATCCATTTTATTTTTTATACTCTATGTCTCGATCTAATCAGCCTTTTAGGGGAAAAGATCACCGTCGAGGAAAACATTTAACCAAACATGTCATTTCTGTCAATAGTGTGCGTGGATATTATTTCAAATTAAATAGAATATCAACAAATATTTACTTGTTATCTAGCAAAAGCAACTAAAGCTATAAAATCTAAGAAAATATTGGGATGGCGTACAACTTAAAAATTGATAATATATATAATAAAAATTTAAAAAGCAATAACAAAAAAGACCAAACTTAGCAAACCAAAGATTAAAAAATGGAAAAGCATGGAGACCACCTCTTTGTCCGGAGGAGTTGGTCAGCTCTGCAAAGTAGGCAAAACACTCTTCTCTGGCACTCACGAAGGACAAAGATTTAAATATCTTCATGAAATTTCCCAGAAGAGTATCGGTAACTAAAAGAAGCATAAGAATATTAAAAAATGTCACGAAAACAGTAAAAAACACTAAAGTTAACGGTATAGCAAAGCAATGCACACAAATCCAAAGTGGGAAAAGAAAATATTTAGTAAAACAGTGCACAATACATCAAAGCACATCACACAAATAGAAAATAAAATAATGAATAATATCAAATCCAGAATGTCATAATTTATATTTATTTAAAATAGAGTAAAAACATGATTGTGCCAAGTGCAATTTGAAATGATCTGAGTAATTTTAAAGTTGAAATATACGATGCTTTCAGAATTCTTAAAATAACTTCAATGCGTGGGTGGCCCATTTGTAGTTGTGAAAACTACGCATTTTACTTCAATCTTTTAAGCGATTCCTATCTACGTAATTTAAAATAAAAGTGTGATAAAAATAATATTACTTTTCATGTTGTTAATGTTACTTAAGAACAATTTATGATTACGTTTTTTATTTCCCTTTTTTTATTTATAAGCACTTGTTTCCTTTACTTTTATTTACAGTGCCTCTCCTACGGATGGCTGAGTGGTTAAAATTCCTAACTCCTTGGCAGTTGGTACCGGGTTCAAATCCCTGTTTGGGTAGAGATGTTTCTTTCTCTGTCTATATGTCTGTCCTCTCAGATGATGTACAAATGTGCCCACCTTATGTAGGAGTTTGTGGTGGTATGGCCTGGGTAATACTACTCGCCTCCATAAATTGGTTCATTGGTGCCCACCGAGTTAACGCAAATGAATAGCGATTCCTGGCCTTGTTGAAGGAAGAGTTAGTCATCCAGTGCCTGCCGTTATTTTAAAAAACTTACAGTGACTCTTCCTACGAAAATGCTTAGAACTTTTCCTTCGAGCATGTCAGAAAAGAGTGTTAATCTAATTTTTATAAATGAACACATCTACTTTTTGATGAGAAGGGACTCCCTATACTTTTAAAAATTTTTACCGTATATTGATTTTTGAATTTTTTTTGTCTTATTCATATTATGCTAATAGGACAAAGAGAGAAAAGTGGAATATTTATTTACTCAATGTAATATTTATTTATAAGGAGCTTCAGCATTGTAATTCATTTTAAATTCTTTTGAAAATCTACTTATTTATTTTTCATTAAACACACTTTGTTTCTTAGTAATTTTATTCTTCTTATGCCAAACAATAATGAATTAGAATTCGTCATGCATTCAATGATAAAATTTTATCTTCCTGTTTTAAATATTATTATATACTCAATCCTTAATTTTCCTTATTTGTTGAATATCTAATACTGTCTCAAGATTATTTATAAGGAATCAAAAGTACGCAATGTTGTAAATAAACGTTAATAACTCAGTAAGACTTCAAATAATTCAATAATTAACTGACTTTATTTTGAATAAGGGATTTTAATCCTATTATCAATTCCCTTTGAACCCTCTCTCTCGTGTCTCAATTTCTCAGATTGCGGATTTGTGATGTGTGATTTTTGCTATTCGCCCTATTTACTATTCATTGCATTTTGTGTATCATATCATGTCTGCTTCTACATTTACGTTTATTTTATGCATGAATTAATTACTTCTGCCTTTTCCTGAAAAGACTTGTTTCTATTAACTTATAATTAAATGTCAGACACATAGTAATAATTTCCATTTTACAATGCATGCATTTTCAAATGTTTTTCTTTTTCTTTCAGAACTTTTGATAGTTCACTGGGAAGATTAGGAAGTTTTTTATTTCTGCAATTAAAATTAGGATTAAATAGTTTGTGCTAACTAAATTCATACAATTGGTCTATTAAACGGGGGAATAAATTGAGATCCTAAGCCACTTATTTCAAAATTACTTTTGTTACTCAGAATTTCCAGATTTATTATACATGATGACTTTAACTATTTTCTCAATTTCAGTATTCTAAATTACATGGTCTTTCAGGTGCAGAACATACTATTCAAGAAACCATATAAGTAATATTAATATGTAATAATATTTATATGATAAGTTAGTTTTTTATAAATAAAGTGTTGTTAAGAGTGACAAAACAATAGCTTCATATAAATCTAATATCAACTAAAAATAAGATAGCATTTAATAAGTAGAAGCATACTACGATTGAAACATAATCGGAATGGCGGAATTATGCAAAAAGTAACCATTTGTTTGACAAAATCAATTTCACCAGATTTAAAGCAGAACCCTTTGAATTCAGGTTCTTCTAATCATCAAAATGCATTTATTTCAGTGCACTTCAAATACAACTTAATGACCATGAAAAAATCAGTTTAGAGATTGGAATAAAGAAAAATCACACACAGTGATAGTGAAATAAGGAAAGTCATTCTTGTTTAGCACTTTGTTGAAAATGGCCGAATAATGACAGCGAGAACATGTGAGATGAGGTAATATCATTGCTTGCAACCCATAAGTACAATTGCTACCCAGTAAAGACTTTTTTCGTGAAATATTTAGCAAACATCACAAAACATTCGAATAAAATTTTTTCTAGTATCTGGTCAGTCAGAAGGAGGATCAGTAATGCCCAGTTTAACAACAAACAAAAATAAGTTAACATTTTTCCTTCATTGAAATAACTTTTGATGTAGATATTTTTTATAGTGTTTTATCTTAAATCATCATTCATTTGTTCTGCTAATATAGCTTAAGCCAATTGTACCACCTCTTACTTTTGAGCAAAGTGAAACCTCTTGAAACAACTTGATTTGATATTCGTCACTACTTTAAATATTCATTCTTTTAAAAGTGTTTGATATCAAACTTAGGATGTAGACTTTTATTGTTAAATGATAATCAATGAAAACCATTTCTCCGATTTAATCATTATACTAATCAAAATGAATTTTCTATGAATACACTCATCATTTATGATGAATTCATCATTTTTGGACTTTTTAAATCTATGAACTATTTTTTAAGCAAAATCATTATTAGAAATATTATATGTATATGAATCATTTAAAAAATAGATTAAAATTAGTGTAGATAATATTTATTGTAAATTACTATTAAATTTAGAATTCAGGATAATTTTTATCATTATATTATTCTAATTTTTATTTTTGAAGAAATATGTTTTAAATAAATGGAAATACACTAAGTGACTGTTTAAAATAAAATAGGCAAATTCATTTACAGCAACTTATTTTTTTACAATAAATAAAAGAACTATACAATCAAAATTATATGTAATCAGAAGACAAACACTTTCTTAAATATTAATTTTAAAATCAATAACAAAAAACCAAATTTTACCAACCAAAGAGTAAAAAATGAAAAAGCATGGGATCCCGTTTATATTTTAATTAGTAACATTTTTATTTCTTATTTTTCTTCTATTGGCATTAATTCTGATTCTAATTAACAAAACACAATCTAATACCACATATTTTGTGATAGCCAGAAAATCACAATGTTTTCTTAGAATTATTTGAATCATTAAATGAATGTATTGTAGTCATGTTTACAGTTTTAAACTAAATAAGCGATCTAGCTTCCATAGAGACAGAAACTCAAGACATTTTTTGTCTTGCATACTGTCTATGGAAAATTTTGTTTCGAATAACATGAAACATGAAATAAACTTTGATGTAAATAATAAAAATACCATTTCTTGGTATGAAAAGCTTTTGCAAAGATGAGGACAAATATAACTGTTTTTATAAGATATATTTATAACAATCATTTATAAATTAGAATAATATTTGAATCTGTTTGCAAATTTTTAAACATATAATTAAATCATTACTTCTATAATGTCCGGGTAACGATAAAAAGTACAATGCGCACACATTGTGTATGTTCCACGTCTCATGTCTTAAAGCATGCAAGTAATGAAATAATGCGAAGCGTTATCTTAGCTCAGTTATAAACCAATCATTTACGCCATTTTTACAATGAGGCACACAGTGCATATGCCATCTTTGCCCCGAAAGTAACACCCGCAGGGAAAGGAACATCCATGCCCGAAACATTTCGCGATCAACTGCTTCGAAGCTGCCCGCAAGCTCTGCCCTTGGCCGCTATACGTTTCAAAACCTTATGTATAATTTAAACTCTAATTATCATTTTTTTACTTATTATTTTAGACTATAGTAAATAATTAGCACAGTTGTATTCCAATAACATAATCTAAAATTTCTCAAAATATTTCATATTTGAACATCAGTCCAAATATTTATTTGTTCAAAATTGTATTTTAGTTCACACTAAAGAGCGATATTAGAAACTGGTTTTACTTAAGTTAATGAAATTTCCTCAGTATTTATTGTTAATTTCAGATAAAAAATTTACATAACATTGGTTATAAAATTTTCGTATTAAAAATAAAAACGATATTTAATTCAAAATCAAAAAATTGTATTCTCAAATTACAATGGAAAAATGACACGTTAGAAAAATTTTTTTAAGGAAACAATACTTTAAAACACATTTTAAGTTTTATTTCCTCATATTTCTTTGCATATTAAAGCATTATTTTAAAATGCAAAATTCTATTATCAGTTTTCAGTAGAGATGTATTTCTTATTAGTGAATCATTTAACCAATTAAAAATATTAAGCGAATGTTTTATTTACAAAATAATTAAGTTATTAATATTTTAATTATAATCATTTTTAATTATCATATAAAACAGGCAGACAAGATTAGAGGTTCGTGTATCCTTTAAAATTTAACTATGTTGTGAATTAGGATTACATAAGGCAGCATAAAGATCATTGACACAACTAATGGTTGTGGCATCGTTAATTCTATCGTCCTTTACACTTCCATTCATATTATTTGATAGTTGTAAGTGATGAGAATGCAAGTTTCTAACTTAATGCAATGATGATACATCAAATAAGATATATTTTTAAAATATTGTCTGGTGGTACTTACAACTAAACTTAGAATTCAAATAAAATTTAATTTAAAGGGGTAAAAAATAGTTCTTTTTTCTAAACCAAATAAAAACTTTAATAATAAAATGAATTTTACTTGGCCATACTATTGAAATTAGTCTGAATTCAACTTAATTTGAAATTAGTTTAGAAGAAACATTCAATCAAAAACAATCTTAATGGAGTCCTGTGTAATTACTATTGCGTTTTAAGCAAATACACTCCGTTTATGCAAGTATGCGCTGTTTCTATTGAAAAAATAAAATTCTAATGGCAAATGAACTACACAAAACAGCAGTATGTATTCTTTATAATAATTTGATATTTTTAAATAAATCTGCTGCTTTAATTCAGAATATAAAATATGTTTTGCATAAATTAACTTCATATAGCGTCTACCATTTATATATAATAGGAACTGTCTAGAAATCTCTATCCGTTGATAGATTCAGGGAGATCGGAGTACGCGGAAATTAGAATCATGTGCCGTTCCATCTGTAATCACTCCGGCAATTTGCACAGGAGAGTAATCAATTTTTTTGTTCTTAGCGTATGGAACCTCTCGAAATAGTCTTTCACTACAAAGAGTTGTTTGCTCTGCAATTCAATAGACATGAATAACTTCAGTTTATTGGAACAAAGAAATAGGCTCATGTTACCTTTTTTTTATGCCATTCATATATTCCTTACTATGTATTAAATGATACTACATATTCATTTACATATTATTCATTTTGTTTTCCCGACTATTATAATAGCTTATCCTTATTCTTCCTTTAAACGATATTACATACCTCTAAGCAATTTTTAACTATTTTTTTTCGATTAAAATCTTAGAAGCATAAAATTTCCGTTGGCATTCATAAAGAAACTGGTATAAAAATGTATATGAAACGTATCTTTTAATATAAATGTTTATTAAAAATTCTCTCGTTTAAAGAATCTTAATGAAACATTTTCCCATTCATTAAGATTAGCATTTTCTTAATATTCTGTTAAAGAAATGTAACAAGTCAAAAGTATTTGTCACATTAACATGCTTTTGATTACTATCTTTACAGTAAAAATGAATTTATGTCGAGTCAAGCATGTTCATATCAAAATGTGAATATTGATGCATAAACTTCCAGATAAATACTTCCAAAGTATATGAGGAATATTTTAGGAATTATTTATCATATATATTTAAAATTTAAATTTATTAAAAATATAAAATTAATTCTCAAACCAAACTTTCATAAAACAAAAACTAATGTAAAATTTCATAATTTCATTCTTAACATATTTAAACATTTAATATTAGAATTAAATATTTTGCTTGCATATCATAAATAAATAAAATTTTAAAAAATGAAATAAATATTGTTAATTAAATATTCTTTGTATTTTTAATTTTTTATGAAAATTTTACCTTTTATTTAATTCAATGAAAAATATTTTTATAAGTAATATAAAAGCATATAATTTTAAATATTATTCGTTAAATACTTAAGGGAAAGAGTATTAATTTATTTAAAAAGCAAAGAGTATATATTAATCTTATTTTTGAAAAAATTATTAAATATGTTAAGATTATAGGAGTATTTCCTTTGCTTAATATTTATTTATATTAAAAAAAAACTTTATTTTCAACTCACAAAGTAAATAGGAGAATCTGTATTTACATTTTTATTATAACAATTTAAGTAAGTATTAAATCATTTGATTACCATGAACCAATTTAATTAAACATCTATTGAAAAGATATAATGCAATATTTTGATATAAAGAAGTAATGAACATAAATTAAGAGTATGTGACATTAAAATATTTTACAAAAAGGAAAATTCTCTTTTGACAGTCCAGAAAATAAGAAAACTTGAGTTACATTTAAAAGTAAAAAAATATACTATTAAATAAAAACTTACATAAAAATTCAACTTACATTCATTCATTTCACTTTAAAATAAATGCTTGGTTTAGCAAAAATTGAAATAAAAATCATTACGTTTCAATATTCTAATGTAGTATATAAATCTAAGAGAAACATTTAATATTTATTCATGAAATTTTTTGACTAAATCTGCTTAGGTTTACATTTTTAATAAAAACAATCTAAAGTCTATTTTTCATAAAATTCTGAAATTAATTACCAATAGGAGAGGAACAGGCCATATATATATATACATATATATATATATATATATATATATATATATATATATATATATATATATATATATATATATATATATATATATATATATATATATATATATATATATATATATATATATAAGTTTATATAAGCTATATTTGATAACGGAAACAGATGTGTGGGTTTTAATAAAATTATTTTTTGCTAAAAGAATGTGAAGCTTAGTTATCCTGGAATCTTTTAAAATCATTTTAAATAGAAAAATATTTGAAGAATTAAGTATATGATTATTAACAATATCAAAAGTATAAAAATAACTGTAGCTTAAAGAGTACTTGTATTCATCCAATAATTAAAAGTTAAATTAATGTCTTCAGTAGAGAAGAAATATGTGAAAGATTATCAACAACTACCGGACAATACGTTTTCGGCATGCAAAATGGATACATATATTAAAATCTAATATTTCCAGGAAAAAAAATGTGAACGTGTCTATCTGAAAATTGAATATACTGTAACACTCACTATTATTAGTTATTACATAAAGTTATCATCCACTTCTTGTACATGAATTCAAAGTAGACCACAATCAGTATTTGAAAAAAAACTATCATTTTATGAAGTAACTAATCACTGATTCATGTTTTTGTTCTCAAATAAACTGTAAATACCTGTACATATTGTAACGCTAAATATTTGTGCACATATTCTAGATGTAAATTATCAATAACACAATTAGCTATTTTCCATTTTACTATTATTTTGTCTTATATGTAATGCACATGAGATCCAAATTCTATGATTATGAATTTTTAAGCTGAAATTCCATTCCTCTTTACATAATTTTCTAATATATTAAAAAAGAATTATTTTAAATCATAAAATGCTAATACGTTCCTTGTTACTGGATTCGTTTGCTATTCAATACTTAAAACATATTTAATTTAGATTTATAGCAGAACTAAATTGTCTTCATTTAACATTCATAAATTTTGACATCAAAGTGAAAAAATAAGTAAACATCATAAAAGATTTCCTCATGCTAATAAATCAAATAGTTATGTATACTTTTATTTTAGGTTATAAGCATGCCAGAGCTGAAATAAAATTCTCAAGGTGTTCTTCAAGGAATTCATCGATTTAGAATATAGCTGCATCTTAAAAATAAATGAAATAAGCGCATAGTAAATATTTATTGGTACACAAATGGGCAAGTTTTTACTTATTGATTGAATTTTAGCATTAATTAATTCAGTTACTGAATTAAATTCCAAAACTCAATTGTTTTATTATAGTTTCAGAATAATAATAAATGTGCGCTTCATCCATAAATACTTTGCTGCAAAACAATACATGCATTTTTGAAAAATTTTGTAATGTTTTAACTAGTAATACTATTCTGCGTTTTACTCACTACAGAGTAGGCCATCAATGTATTTTCATAGTGAAACTGAAACCTTTAATATTTTAAGCAAATAAGACGGGAATGCGTTCTTGCAACCAAAAATGATAAAATGTTTGTTTTTGACAATGCTGCGAGTCCAAACTGATGAATGGCACAAGGATAACTGGATATCACAGATGGAAGAATAGAGGGTAAAAGATCACTAAGACCAAAGCAAAACTTGCGTGCACTTGACTGCACGCTTAAGTGTTCGATTCTGCACAGAGATCCTTTTCTACATCAGCCGATAAGACAATATGCCTGTAAATAGCAATTGGTATGTTTTGTCTACAAAATTTTCTCGGGTATAATAAACTTATTTTAGTTTAAATAACATTTAGTTTACCAAATACTATCAATTTTTTTCTCAATGATGTATTACTTTTCTAAAATATTAACTGAGTTATACATTTAATTTGCATTAAAATATTTTTATGTGTCATACATTGATATAAAATGGTATTTCATAACTATTAATTTTAAGAGAAATGTTTCTTTTATTCTTAATTTATATTACAATAAATGCTGGGGAAAATATTCAAAAAATAAATAAATAAAACTAACTTATATTTTCATGAAACATTAATTTTGAAAGAGAACAGCATTGTGTACGTTATCATAAAACTATTGTTAGTTAAAAATTATTGAAATAGTAGAGAAAAATATTATACAGAATACATTTTACCAATGTTTAAAAAAGAAGAGTCAACTCCGTTAACATCAATTAAAGCATATAATAGTTGTTTTAAAAAACTATCATATTTATTTAAAAAATATAGATTTCCTTTCATACATTATTTATTCATGCTTATTAGTCTTTGCGTTTTCAGACCTGTTCCTAAAATATTAGATAACTTTGTGTGAAATTATATGGAACGAAACAGCCAAAATTATTCTGAATTGCTATGCCTAATTTATGATATAAAATTAAGCAGCGTCATAAAATATACACTTATTTATTAATCCGTTGGTGGTCACGTGGGGCACATAGTCACTATATGTTTCAAAAAACATGAATGCTGTGAAATCTGTCTATTATCGATCCTTATTTCAACATCCTCCTGTCTAATATTCTCCTTGGGGAGAGCACATTTTTCAATTGTCTACTCTTCATTTGAAGCAACCATTTCTTGGAATTTATATAACGGGAATGATTCTCTGTACCCCAAATGACCAATATTGCCGCTAAAGATTTTCTGTAAGCAACTCGACATTTATGTGCCATTTTACTTTTAAACAATGATGCACAAACGTAAATGATAAAGTATAAAAAAATAGATGAATATTTGAGAACTCTATTAGATGCAGTTGAACTTTCTGCAAAAATATTCATTAAATCAGTTACAATGCACTTACTGAAGAAGAATGCAATTCTCATCATAGTTATAGGACGTTTATGGAAAGAGATGAAAGCAAGGAAAATTTTAAATTTGGATAGAATATATTTGTCGGTAAAAATCAAACAGTTTGAAATAAAGGAAAACAACATGAAAAAAATCGTAAAATTTTATCATTGCTGAAACTTATAAGGAAAACACAGAAATAATTCAATTTAATAATGCAACCAAAAAGATGGATAGGAACAATAAATGAAATAAATGTCTACATCATACTCTAGAGCTCATAAAAGACAATAGATGAATGATGATGGCTTTTCTTTCACGTTGAACTTCAAATAAATAAGTACCAGATCTGTCTTAATGTCAGCAAGGAGTCTTCTAAACCAATATGAAAAATGAAAGAAAATTCCTTGACTATTTAGCATTATATTTGTAGAAATATGAAAAGATGAATACATATGAAAAGATGAACTATTCAAATACATTCCAGAGAACTGCTCCTAATAAATCGAGAAAGTCAATATCAAATAAAATGCTCGAAACCTAACAAAAGTGGAAGTTTTATTTGTCAAAAATTCATGGAAGATAAAACTACAATTTCTAGTACGAAATGCGATACTTTTATTTGCAAAAATTGCTCCTCTTGTGTTTGTTAGAAATGTATATTGATTCGGATTCTTTATCACAAGAGCATATTTTTACTTTCATAATTTATAAATGTTTTATCACCTTAAATATAAAAACGTTTTCTTAATAATATGATTATGGTTTCCAAATTAAGTAACGTGATTCCTGTTTATAAAGAAATATTTTTAATTTATAGATTTTTTTCCATGCATCTGATTGGGTTGAACCAGTTCGCCTCCAACATGTCATGTCAGCAGCGTGCCCTCTAAAGTTGGGTTAAATTCATTGAAATCATAGAATTTGATTCTGTTAAAATTACTGTATTATTTTATATAAATAAACTACTAAATAATTTTATATGAAAAGAATAAATTTCATAGTAAATTATAATTCTGAAAAATGAGCAAACCTAATTAAATATATATTAAATCAAAGAACATGAATTTCCTCTACTGCAATTTCCCATCATAAAGTTAATTACCAATGCTTATTGTATAAAAGATGTTCTTGAATTTTTAATTTTTTGAAAACAATCATGCATGTTTAATAATATTTTACTGAACATCAACGCAAGAATACTTTAAACTTTTTAAATACAAAACTAAAATATATCTCAATGATTTTAAGGCTTTTTACCTCGCAAACATATTTTTTATAATTTTTTTACGTTATCACTATTAACAAATTAACAAAAGGTAATTCAATATATTCAGGGATCTTTATTTACCTATCCTGAATTTTTTTAATGACAGTTTGTTGGTTGTTTTACAGCAGAGGAGAGAAACAATTTTTCAAATTCAGGTATAAATTGGAACAAATGCTTGTCATTCAATTTATTATTCCCTTCCATTGGAAAATTGATATTTCATGTGTAATATAAGTAAAAAAGTGTATAAAATAAACATTACTTTATTATCAAAGTACCTTTTGGAAAAATTTAAAAACATTTACTGTATTATTTATTTGAATTTAAATAAACACTATTTTTCCTAAAGAAAATAGGTGAAGTATGAAGCTTAAAATTCAATTTTGCTTTCAATAGGTTAAAAAACACAATATATAAGTGGATTATGAATACGTAAATGGATTATAAATAAATAAGTGGATTACAAATAACTTTCCATTATTTACCCTACGCTTCACGAAAAATATATCAAGTTATTTATTATTTTCCAAAGCACATATTTTCTCAAATAAATTTTAGGATGTAAAATATTTTATCTTTGTTTCGAATTTTATAAGAAGAAAAAGACACTTTGTTAAATATCTATCATCATATTTTTATTACTATCATCATATCGAAAAACATACCACATTTCATAATCATTTTCCTCGAGAATAACAATTTTCAATTGAAAATTAGTAGGATATAAAGTCTCATTATATTTATACTTTCAATTGTAACAGGCCTCACAAATTCTATTGAAATTTAGTGAATAAAATTTATCAAATGGAATATTTATTTATCACGTATTGTAAAAAAATGAAACTTAAATGATAGAGTAGAGGGTTAATGTTTAAAAAATAATAAATAAAAGCAGAAAAATTAATTTTAAATGATAATTTATTTGAAACAAGTCAAAAACTATTTTACATAAAAATACATATTTTCGAGCAATTTTTCGCATAAAAGTTACATATATTAATAAATCTTCATTGAAATATTAGCAATACAATAATCATTTTATTTTTGGCTGAGGAAACCGTTAATATGCTATAAAACATATAGGATGATAACAAATATATTATACAATGAAGAAAATTGTTTTGAGTTACAAAGGGCATTTTCAAACTTAAGTTCATCACAACGATTCTTTTACTGTGAAATTAAACTAATCAATGAAGCATTAGCAACGAAGAAAATACATTAAAACGAGCTCATATTATATGTGTTTTTTAAATGAATGTTTGCGCATTTCTAAATCATATTTAGCATTGATTATGTCATTATCTATATAATAAATGTTAAATTAATGGTATTATTTAAGTTTTTAAATTAATTAATTTTTGTATTTAAATAATTAGTTTTAAATTTAACTATTATTTAAATAATTATCTTTCAATTTAAAAAGTAATTTTTAATTTAATTAAATTAGGATTTAAATAATTAATTAAAATATTTAAATCACACACACCACTATTACCTAAATAAAATAAAATCATAAATACTTTAAGTTATAATTATATGTAATATTATTCAAAATATTGCAATCAAATGCGTCCAAATTTTTCTAGTGTGCTTGTTTGTCGCTCAACAGTCATTTTTTGCACACGAAGGCTGATTATACCGGGACCTACTGCTTAAAGTGGATTCCGAGCCCTTACAAACATTTATGCCAATGGTGGGATTCGAACCCACGAACAGCTAACCGAAGGCAAGAGCGTTAACCACTTGGCTGCCAGCTCGGCTTTTCGAGTGAGCAAAACACTGAAAACTCAGGTAAAAATCTAAAGAAATCGAAAAATACTCAAGAAAAAATATTTTATTGTTTCAACATTTTAACGTAAAAGATTTTTAATATTTTGATATCTTAGAAAACATTTTTCAAGAAATTTATCTTAACTCTTTTAGTTAAAATATTTTATCAAAAAATTAGAAATTAGAAGACAAATGTTTTATTAAAAAATTAGAAATTATAAAAAGTTGAATTTTTGCAAAATTTATTTTTTTTAAAAAAATAATTTTGAATCAATATAAATAACAATAAACAAATTGTAATTTTTCTCTTACATAATGCCTAATATTAATTATATGAGACATATAAGAAATAAATAATATTCTATTGTGTTAACTTTTAAACGTTATTGAAAACCATTCATTCAAAGAAATTACATTGTTATATTTTATATTGCATCTTTATATAGTGTTCAAAATATACAATTAATTTGTACACTTTATTATGAATTGTTAGTTTGGTAATCCATACTCTAACTTTAAAATATGTAGAAATATTAAATGATTTACACAACACATACACATATATGTATGTATGTATATATATATATATATATATATATATATATATATATTTATATATTGTTAAGTTTGATATATTTATATATATATATATATATATATATACATATATATATATATATTGTTAAGTTTGATATATATATATATATATATATATATATATATATATATATATATATATATATATATATATATATATATATGATGTATAATGAAAAAACTATGATATCATAGAACCGGTAACTCGAACAGTATTTATCAAAAAATTTAATTAAAACACTTAAGAATTAGTTAAACTCATTCCAATTATGTAATCAAGTTTTTCTATTAACTAAACTTTAAATGTATTCAGTAAAATTTTATTATGCGATGCAAACCCCTATTTTGATTTTTAAGTTAATTAGTATCTTTGCAATGTTGCCACGTAAACTTTGAGTCATTTGCTAACATGTGCTTATTTAAAATTTCTGGAAACTCAAACAAAGTGTATCGGCACAACCACAGTAATCTCAAATTAACTCTCATTTCAGATTGCGTAATTTTACTTATAAAAAATAAGAAATAAATATTGCAAATTAGAAAAATATTTCAAATTTATCTCATATAAAATTGGATTCCATAATGTCCCAAAATGTTTTCTACAAAAGTACAACAAATATATTTTAACAAGTAACGTAAACATTTTTTAAATAATTTTGATGTAATTTTATTTATATTTTATCTTGAATCTTTGCTTAACTAAATAATATGCAATTGATGCGATAAATTATTTGTGTTTAGAAGACATTAGTGTTCATTTCAATTTTTTATTCATTTTGGAAGGTTATTGATATTTAATTTACATGAATTTTATGAATATTTCCTTAATTATATTAAAGTTTGTTTAAAATTTTGATAGAGTTGTCAAAATGATGTATATAACAATAAAAATACAATACTATCAGAATATTTTGCTAATTTTAGATCTATAATTTTAAATAAAAGGTTTCATCGTCGAATATTTTATCTAATTCTATCATAATAAATGATTTATTAATTTAAAATAATTAATTAGTGATAAAGTACATAGTAAATCAAAAAAATTGTCTTAAACTTATAAATAGATTAAATGACTATAATGTATAATAAAAGAAGAAGCTTAGCGAAGAATGACTAAAATTCCTTCTCGTATTTTCTAAGATATGAAATATTTCCGGAGTTGTTATTAATTTATTTTTATTTATGGAATACATTATGCATTTTTACGAATCACAATTTTCAAAGGAAAATCACGAATCATTTTTATTTAATTCAATTAGTAATCAAAATTATTATTAAATGAAGTTATATGTCAAACTTAACAATAAAAAATCATTTAATGAGTTTTCTAATATTAAATTAAATAATACATTCTTCATTTCATGGGAAGAAATCATGTATAAACAAGAGAAGCGCGATGATAAAAACTAAGTCACTTCAAAATGTCATCATTTATTCAAAATTTCCTAATTTCTTTCGACAGTCCAGAGCACTAAAAGGAAATATTTCTGGAAAGAGTTCCAAGTTACTGAAATGAGATTTTTTGCCTTACAAAAAGAACGAGCCAAATGAAGATGACGACATCATAACAGTAGCAGAAAATACTTTGTTAAAACTGCGGTAATTTTTCAGACATTTATTTGCTTAAACTGAACTACAGGGAGACATCAAAAAGAACTTTAATTATATGTTTGCAACAAAATTCTTAAGTTTGTTATTGTAGAAAAAGCAAAGTTTCCCAAGAGATTGACCTCTTTAACTTCGCAAAATATTAACGTACTCTTTTTATGGAATTAAGCAAGGATTTGTTCATAAATATGCATTTCTGACTCAATAAATAAATAATAATTGAGCTCAGATCAATTAATATGCAGTAAGTGATAATTATTAACAAAATTTAACTGATACTTTGCGCGTCACACATATAAATCTTTTCAAAGCATTTCAGATTTACATTTTTAAATCAGTATTTAAATAAATAATTTTGTGAGATTGGAAGAGTCAAAAAATAGATTATTTTTATTTAAAGAATTAGTGACATTCCACTACAAAAATTATGGAAAAAATAAAATGCAAAAATTAATTTATATTAAAAAAATAAGTGTACTGTAGGAATATAAGTATATTCGTATATTTATTTTTGAAAAAATAGATGCATTTTTACTTTTTCAAAGAATTTCTACCTCTTTATGGAATAATAGCAATAATATAATAAGCAATTATATCATACAGAAGAATTAATATAGTTTAAATTATCTATAATATAAAATCTATAAAAGGATAAAGAGCTTGAATCTCTCTTATCTTGAATTCAGGAAATAAAAAGACCGTTTGTATCAAATTTAATATACGGTCTGCTTCAAACTAAACAATGTTAGCACTTTGCTTGAATAAAAATAGATGTAACACTAAACATTTTAAATTTTAAAATATAATTTATAAATCTTGATTAAGAAATACAATTTCATGTATTTATAAAAATAAAATCGAAATAGGTTAAAGTTAAAAACAAAAAATAAAAAAACTTAAACATTTTCAAACTATTTCGTACTTTTGTTTGTCATTAAACAAAATACAGAAATATAAATAAGATGCTGACTTGTTATATGCATAATTCCTTGAAAGATTAATCCCAGAATTGGATTATTTGAAAAAAGTTGTAATAATTCTCCATGGAAAAGTTGTCTTTTGATAGCTTTATTGCAAATATTTACTTGCAATAAAACTATCAGGTATATTATTTACTAAAAGCAACTAATGCTAATTGAATGCTTAAATTTTGCATTATTAGCATGCCATACCATATGAGGTGAACCTGTACACCAGTAGCTAAAAGGAGTTTTACTTGTTTAAAAAGAGAATCCTAAAATAAATCTTTATTATTTATTTTAAAGATTTACGTCAAAGAACTCTTAAGTTTTGTAGAAATTCATGCACAGTTAGAAGAATTACCTATAAATTACTTAAAAAAATAAAAGAACATATGCATGTGAAATTATTTACAAGGTCTTGCGTGTCGGCTATTATAAATTATTTTTGCCGTTAAACTATGTGAAGTGTCAATCATGTTCTAGAAAACTTGATCTATATTCCTACATTCCTAGTCAGTATATGGTTATAAATTTAAATAAATAACAATATGTTTATGTTTGTTAGTAATGCATGCTTATGAATATTCCTTTGCTTTTAGTTCGTTTGCTGGAACGACTCAATAACTTTTAGAAACATGTACCAAGTTTCTCTAAAATCAATAAAAAACATTAAAACATTTTATTTAAAAATGACATCAATTTAATTTAATTTAGTTAAAATTTGATTTAAATAAGTTTAAGATTTATTAATTTTAATTTATTTACTAAATTTAATGATTTTAACTTTTTATTTTTATAAATTATTAAATTTAAAAACTTTTAATGCTGATTAAAACATTTTTTAAAAAATAATAAAAAAATAAATAAAGATTAATACATTTTATCTTAAAGAATAATAGTTGTAAATGTTTTCAGTGCTACAGAAATTATTCCAAAAGAAAATCGTATCTTTGAAATTTATAGTAGTTAATATATTTTTCCTAAATTATTTTATCATTATGTTTAACTTTCATAGTTGATTCTGAAAAAATGTGGTTTGCTATACTTTTCTATTCTCCTGAGTAAACAGGTAGTCATTTTATAAAGCTGTTTATCAATTATATCAGTTTAGTAAGCAACCAGTTTATAGCATATTGTTTCTATACGGAACTTTGTTTTCTTAAGAATGCACAGCTGCAGTTAAAACGGTTATACGGAATTATTTAAATGATTAAATATAATGGCAAACTATTGGTGGATTAAGAGCTCTTCTCTCACAAGCGGAAATTGTTCTTGTATGATTTCTGTATGCTGTTTTCCTTAACTGGCTAAAAATGCCAATTTGAAAAAAGCTTATATAAATAGTACAAGAGACAACGCCATAGGATTGCAATACGGTTGCTATAAATGCATGACTACTTGACAGCTGTTTCAAAACCTCGCTGCTGATATCAGAAAAAAAAATTGAGACAAACTGTACACACCTGAGAGGAGTATTTACCATCACAGAAAATTAACGTTTTCCTCTCATTGTTCCTTGGAGTATTTATGAATTTTGAATTTGTGAACATCAATTTAAACGGAGCAAGAATAACACCCTATCCGGGGTTTTTTCAATAAGATTTCAACAAAAAAGAACTTGAAAGACACTATCGTTTTGAAATTTCAAAAAAATGAACGTCCTGGTCGAACTGTCATTTTTACATGTGAAGGGGTTATTTTTGGACATGAATTTTAAGGTTTAAATTTTGGAAAGAGCTATATTAGTTACCTTTCAAAAATATTTTTGATATATTTTTATATTTAATTAATTTTAAAATTTAATATTACTGTATCCCTTACAATGCATATAATAGAATTAAAGCAAAAAGACATTAAAATTAGAAGTGCATATTTAACGCATAGTTATAAATGCACTTTCGTGTAAATTATATATATATACATGTGTGTGTGTGTGTGTGTGTGTGTGTGTGTGTGTGTGTGTGTGTGTGTGTGTGTGTGTGTGTGTGTGTGTGTGTGTGTGTGTGTGTGTGTGTGTGTGTGTGTGTGTGTGTGTGTGTGTGTGTGTGTGTGTGTGTGTGTAAAACGGTCAACTTGTCAAGTGGTCAGCGTGCCTGACTACGGATAGGGAGGTCCTGGGTTCAAATCCCAGTTCAGGCATGGATGTACTTTCTCTCTATACTGTCTTTGTCCTTTCTTTGTGTGTGCGAATGAAGTATGAACGATGTCTACTACCCCATAAACGGGTCCCTATGGTATGTGCTAGAGTGCGATCGTGGCCCACCCCCTGTGGTGCACCCGGGGCAACGCCTCGGCGGGTAAGAGGTCGCTGTGTCTGGCCGGCACCTTGGTATCAGGGAACAACTACAATCTGCCATTTATATATAATATAATATATATACATATATATATATATATATATATATATATATATATATATATATATATATATATATATATATATATATATATATATATATATATATATATATAAGTTAAGGAAAATCATTTATCTTTTCTGAAATGCCTATCTAAATTGATTCATCTGACTCATAAGAAATAAATAGGAGTAACAAAGTGTTTTCTCATATTCCGCTACTTCATCAGATATTTTATTGCCTTTGAAATTACCATCAGAGGCTGGTTTTGGTACTTTATAGCTGGTATATATATATAAACAAGTGTTATTGCGAATATATTTCATTTAATACTTAATACATAGATTTCATTTCATTTAATACTTAATACATACACTTTTCATTTAATACATAGAAGATATAAGGAATGCAATGAAAAATGGATACTAATATTAAACGTCACCTTAGTTTTGGCGGAATACCGAAGCAAAAATGGATAAATAACAGCAGTTCTACTTGAAACATTTAAATAAAAAAGTGATAAATACTTTTTCATTTAACAAACTTATTATATTGAGGAGGATATTATAGAAAATTTAAATTTAATTTAGTATAAGGAAACACAGAAGCAAACTTAAAAACGCTCTTATCAAAATAAATTAAGCAACTAAATTATAATTGTCTTACCATTTCTAGGTAAAAAAAATTGCAATGATTTTATTTCTTAAAAATATCATTCGTTTTCAATAAATTTAATTAATAATTATAAAATCACAGTAATTTATTTTATCGCTAATGAATATAGAAATATGATGTAGAAACATATTTTAATTTTTTTTTCTAACTAAATAGAATATTTTTCTAGCACTTATTTGTAGAATCTTTCTTTATTTAATATATAATATTCTTTCTTTACTGTGCTATGTGTGATGGAGGTATTGAAATAGAAATTATGTAAATTTGTAAATTAGAAATTCAGCAAAACATATTCTCATTTCAGAAGACAATCCTGTGGAATAAGAAATTAATATTATTTAGAGTTCGAGATGTTAAAAACTGTCTACTTTTCTAATTATATTGACATCACGAAAGCAATTATGAGGATTTTTAGAAATGCATAAAGTAATATCCCTTGTATTTCTTTAAGGAACGTATGTGCTTGATCATTAAAGTAAATATCAGATTATAAATTCAGGCAAATGATTTAAGTTAATCTAGAAAAAGAAATACTTCGACGTAGCTAGAACGGTCCTTTTACTGATAAAGCTATATCAACTATACTATCTTTGATTCAATTATTAAAATTTATCCTTAATGTCATTAAGTATCAACTTTTCCAATTGAATGTTACATCACGGAACGAAATGCTTAAAAAATGCTCCCTCTTTGATGCATTGATTTTCCTTTTAATTAACAGTTTTTAATTTAATCTTAAGAGTAAAAATTAAAAGTTAAAAATTAAAGTTATTGAAAGCAATTTGCTTAGTTATGTTATTATTATACATACAAAATTATTGTATATAATTATATATGCCAAAAGAACTGATTTTTCAAATTTATTCAGAATAATAAGAAACATTTTAAAAATAAATCAGAAGAGTTTAAAACTATTATTCAAACAAACAAATGAATATAAAATTCTCTTACACATAAATAACATTACTAGTTATTTTTCACAATTTAGTACAAATATTCAAAATGATAAATATAAATTCTTAAATTTACTCACGATAAAACTATTTTATCGCTAGTCAATTTATTGATTCTTCCTCATATCTTGACAATGTTATATCAAGCAACAAGCACCAACGAATAAAAATGAAAAATAAACCAAATTTTTTCCTTGATATCTCACTTAATATTATCAAAACAATGTCTCGAATTTCCTTTAAAATTATTCATCAGATCAAAGCTATCCAACAACAATCATTAAAATATATTGTTTTCGTAATTTAATAACTTTAGAAGATCAATCTTCTCAACTAATAATTTGGTATTGTCAGAATAATAGTAAAATGACGTAAAAAGAATTATGCTGATATCACTACCATTCTAGTGATATTAACTAATCATAACTTTTTAGTACCTAATTAGTTTCTCTTTATAGCAAAACATGCATAATTTATTAACACAGAACATAGCGAATAGTTAAATAAAACAGAAGAATATGCTTATCTCTCTACTATTCTTGTAACTGTTATTAGAAAGAACTTTTAAGTATTTAAAAAGTGTACAGTTTTAGTAATATATATGTAATTTTATAATTCAGAACATATCAAATAGTTAATCGAATTATTATTCATAAAAGAATTTGTATATTTAAAAAAACTATTCGCAAAAGTCTTTAAACACTATGTAAACAAGAGACATTTTAACCAAATATGAGGGTAAATAACACAAAATAAATTGGGGCAATATATACAATTAATTTGTTTTTAAACATATTTGAAGTACTTTTGAAAACTTCGAATATTCACAACAACAAATTTTCTAATAAAAATAACTTACATTCTTCATTATAAATTTTCAAATGTTCTCTTAAAATATTTTAACCAATGATATTCATAAACTCATGTTGTTTAACAAGTTAAGCAATTCAATTTGCATATTCAATTTGTGTTTTTACACAAATTGAATATTAATAAAGTTTAGAATTATTGATAACGTGGAATAGAAAATACTACTATTAGAAAATATTCAGTATGTAATTCTTATAATTTTCACAAAACATTCAGAATATAACTTTTTTTTTATTTTTATATATATTTTCTTAAAAATCAGTATATAGTTTTTAAAATTTTATCAAGTATTTTAATTTTTACAACTACATTTTGAATTAAATCAGTTAATAACAGACATGCTCCCCTTTTCAGCATGTTTATTAGAAGTCTAGAATTTTCTATTTTCTTCTATATCTATTAAAATATATTTAGACAGTCTACTCCCCATAAAATCTTATGATTGAATACTTTTAAATGACTTTTATATAAGAAATAGAATTGGCAAAAATTAAATTGTTCAGTGACATTGATTTATTAAAACAGCTATTAAATTTACTACACAACAATTATAATCTAAGATTACTATTCAATATAATAAATATATGAAGCTCATTTAAATACAAATACGTATTTTTTGTTTCCAATAAAATTCAAGGATAGAAATATGAAGCGAAAGTGAATAATTATTATTGTTTTTATATTTTGGTCTCTGTCACTACTAAAATTTAATATTTTCATAATTACACAACTGGAATCCTATAAGTTTTAGAAGGGAGTTTTTCTTGATATTTTACATTTGTCAAATCTATCAATAAAGTGAATGAGTTAATTTTACAACTTCCTTCTTTAATTTTTATATCAATTTAGATAAATTTAATTTCATTTTTGCTCTCTGTTTTCACTCTGGTAGCTGATAAATTATTAAATTATATAAATTAGTCGCTAAGTTTTTCGCTTATAAAATTGCTTTCTCATTTGTTGTCATGATGTTGTTTAATAATATTCTCAAAAAGTCTTTTTTCTCGGATGAAAAAAATTGATGTATTCGCAAAAAATTACATTAATAAGTGTTAATTTAATTATTGAAAACTGCAATTAAGATAACGTAATTTGACTTGAATAGACTAAAGTTTTCATTCATTTTAAAATTCCGTAAAAAAATTATGATTAATTTTTGATTAAAACATACGTCAAATTATTCATAGAATACTTTCAAATATGATAAAATTTATAATAGCAATGTTTATGAAATAATTTGAAAGGAAAATTCCAAAATAATTTTCTTTGACGATAAATAAGAATTTGAATATTTTAGAGCACTGTACACATATTTTCCTGTGATAAATTTATATAAATATTTAAGATGGTTTGAACAAAAATATAAGTGTGTGTGAAAATGTGTGCTTAAAGATAATGATGCCAAATTAAAAATATTCAATGAGCGTCTGAAAAGTTAGTACTTTTACTGATGTCTTTGTTGGTGAATAATAGTGAGTAATAATTAAAAAATATGGCATTATTAAACATCATGGAGAATTCATTTATTTTCAGCAGGCATGCAATTAATTAATTAATTTTTCCAAAAGTTTTCTATCAAAAGTTTAATATAAATAAAATTTTACATTCATTGCATTTCTTTCCTTTCAGTATATTAACATGTTTACATGACTTAAAAAATAAAAAGGTGTAATAGAACTAGACATATTATATAAGGTTTAAAAGTAGATTTTTTTATATAAATAATTGCTTTAATTTCTGTAATCTTTTTGCTATATGCACGTAAATGATATTTCTCTTTTTACAATTTAGTCAACATACTATAAAAGAACTCTCTTTTATTTTATAAAATATATAATTATATAGTAACAAACATATATTTGTTTTATTAAACTTTTTTGTGTTTGATAGAATTTTAAAACTAAAAATAGTATATTATACGCTATTTCCTCGTCCATTGTTGCAGATTAAGTTAGCCAGAAAATACAACACGTATTTTTCTTATAAGTAGGTACTTAATTGGTTTGTAATTAAAATATTAAGCTACCGTTGTTATATAAATTGAAATTAAGTTTCTTTAAATATTTTTTCAATTCAAATTTCTTTCATATTTATATATGCAACATTTTTTTTTTTTTTTTTTTTTTTGTAGTTAGTTTTACTTTTATCAGAACTGTCCTTAAAAATTTAAAACATGCATTCATCTGCATATATTTATATACTTTTGTAAATTATATATATTTCAAATTGTTGTTATAGTTTTATGATCTCGTTTAAAAATCGAGATCATAAAATTACGCAATATCTTTACTGTACTCAATGAAAATTTTAACATTTATCATTTTTAATGAATTTTATCAATAACTTAATTTTTTTTTAAATACTACTCATATTTTTTTTAATACTTTTACTCGGTGAATAAAATTCTTTAGAGGATGAGACCTTGATTGTATGAAAATTATCATTTGTGTGTTTAGCTATTAAAATAATTTTGTTCGTTTACAAGTGATTTTTTCATCATAAAACTAAATAATATTCCAATTTTGTTTTGTTTACATCACATTTTTGATACATCATTATTTTTTATTTTATTCTGACTGAACTAATGCTTTTTATTAATTGTATTATGCTATATACTAATTGTAATTTAATTGTCATGTTTTCAGGTGGTTGATTAAAAATAACAAACAGTATCAATACCTCAAATAAGCGATTTTTAAGATTTACTCATTTTCCTTTATTGGAAACATAATAAAAATAAACCTTTATAATTTCTTAGTTCATTGAAATTATGAACTCATTTTTCTAAAGGGGGCGTTCTATATGAAGTACATGTATTAAAAAATATATTATATTCTAAAAATACATTTGTAGAAAAAAAATGCAAAATTCAAAGAAAAACTAATAAATAAACTCATAAAAATGTATTTTAAAATTTTCATTAATTTTTTTTTATTTCAATACAATAAAATAAATGACAAGTAGTATTTTATTTTTTTAACATAAACTATTTATTTTAATGCAAAATTAATTAAACCTATTGTGAAGACTAAAAACTGATCCAAACAAAATATTTTTGTTTACTTACGCAATTTATTCTTAGAATACGCACAAATATCTAAATAAACTTTCGGAAATATTACTTTTATTTAAAATATAAGATCAATATTTTTTATAGTTGCTATTAAAATTTAATATTAAATTGTTTGAATAGAAATATCAATATCTATATTTATAGATTTCCAAATGCTTGACATTTTATTAAATAGAAAAGTGTGTATATTGAATGTTAGATATTTTAAGAAATAACTCTATTTAATATATTTTGCAAATACGTGCACATAAGAATTCACTTAAATTATTCTTGATTATAACATTTATAAATGTTCTTTATATAAATAGTTTTTTTTTAATTTATGCTACTTTAAATATAGGAATAGTAATTAAAGAAAACGTTTTATTAATAATCTTTACATTACACTTTTGGATCCCACAACCAGCAAAAATAATCTGCACACACACACACACACAAATAATATTGAAAAATATTTTTATTTCATATAAATTTTAGAAAAGTTTAGCTAAATATATTATTATGAAATATTTAGCATTGGTTGTACAGTAACACTAACAGCTGTACAGTACATGATGTAAAAATCTCAACATCTTTGATAATTTAATTTATCACTAATTAAGTATATTTTTATAAAACTATATTTAAATTAAGTATATTTTAAATACTAAATTAAAAATATACTAGATTAAGTATATTTTTATAAAAAAATAGTATATATTTTTATAAAAAAATATACTTAATTATTAAATAGTTTTCTTAAAACATCATCTAAGTATTAATTACTAAACTCTTCTGTTAGTCAACTTGTTAATAGGGACTGGTAAAATGAACATACACAAATTTATGTGCTACAGAATTTCTTAGTTCACATATATCTTTGCACTTATGCCAGAATTAACTGTCATAATAATTGGAAAGAATTATTCATAATTCTTAAGAATGACTCCAAAAATAAAATTGTGAACAAAACTCATAAGTTTTTTGAGTTTTCATAATGCAAACAATAAAGTCTAAGAAATTCTCCATTACTTGTCGTAGTGTAAAACGACATAACCAAACCCTGGGAAAATAGATATGTATATATTTATTGCACTTTAAATTTAAGAGATTCTCTTTTCCTTTCAAACTAAGCTGTAATAGTATAAAGGAAATGATGCAATAAAAATTGGCACAAGGAGCCAAGTGCAATAAAAGAATAAATTTTTTCCTTTCGGAAGGGATGGATGATCGTAAGAAAATTGCAAGGGAAGTTTATGTTTTATGATATGTTTTGTTTGTAAATCTGACCAGTCGGGATTAAGGGAGAGAGATTTTTGACATATCCAATAGGAGTGTAGGACGTTATATGGAACTTTGGAAAACCAATGGTGTAAAGAGGAGGAGCTAAGATGAGAATTTAAAAACTGCATCTAAGAATGGAAGACAGGGAGACACAGAGACAGAGAAAGTCCTCACACACAGAAGTCCCTCAGATACACAAGGCAGAGAAGCCCCAGAGATGCCCGACAAAGAAAAGGAGTAAACGGAGTATGATTACACTGGCCTGGAGAAGTCCTGCCTCGACTGTCCTGAATGGGAATGCAGATGTCCGACTAATAGATGAAGAAGAGGAGACAAGTCTGAAAAGAGGTATACTGAATAGCAAGTCAAGGAAGAAGCGGAGATATCAGCGAATGGAAATGCAAAGCGGAGATGCTGAGTAGAGGACTGGAAGTAGATGAAAAAGGAGAATCATCGACACCGGAGAGTGGCGAAGTCTCAGACACCACAATACTACTTCTAAAAGGGGTGAGTCTGATCTCTCGTTCCATTTCCCTCTGGTCATTTTGATTATTGTGTAAATATCATAAAAGTAATAACGTTACATTCTTCTGAATTATTTAATCAAGAATGTTTTAATTATAAATGTAAATACCTTTGTAATGAATTTGCTGAAATAAATTATTTAGTTTTATTGTATTTTTGTTTTGAATTGATCTCTGTCTTTCAATTATTTAAATCACGAATCTGGGTTTTCCTCGGAGTTTACTAAAATTACCGAGGTCACCACGACATTACTTGCCATAACAATTCACAAAATAAATGACGACATGCTACTTCAATTGTATAACAGATGTCTAATCTAATTTTCCCAAAGCTTCTAAAATATTTGCAAGTGTTAAAAAGGACATAAAAATGCATTATTTTCATAAAAAATATTTTAGAAAGAGTTCTTGAATTATATATATTTTAAATTGAAGAATAAATTTTGTGCGTGCCTGCGTGCGTGCGTGAGTGTGCGTGCATGCGTGAGTGTGCGTGCATGCGTGAGTGTGCGTGCATGCGTGAGTGTGCGTGCATGCGTGAGTGTGCATGCGTGCGTGAGTGTGCATGCGTGCGTGAGTGTGCATGCGTGCGTGCATGCGTGCGTGCGTGCGTGCGTGCGTGAGTGTGCATGCGTGCATGCGTGCGTGAGTGAGCGTGCGTGCGTGCGTGCGTGCGTGCGTGAGTGTGCGTATGTGCGTGCGTGAGTGTGCGTATGTGCGTGCGTGAGTGTGCGTGCGTATGTGCGTGAGTGTGCGTGCGTGCGTGCGTGTGGGTGCGTGCGTGCGTGCGTGCGTGAGTGCGTGAGGTGTGTCTGCGATGCGTGCGTGAGGTGTGCGTCGTGCGATGCGAGTGTGCGATGCGTGCGTGTGCGTGCGTGCGTGCGATGCGTCACGATGTGTGCGCGTGCGATGCGTGCGTGTGCGATGCGCATGCGTGCGTGCGTGCGTGTCGCGTGCGCAAGTGCGTGCGTGTGTGCGTGCGTGCGATGCGTGCGATGCGTGTGCGTGCGTGCGTGCGTGTGCGATGCGATCACGTGCGTGTGCGGTGCGTGCGTGCGCGTGTCTGCGTGCGATCACGTGCGTGCGTGTGCGATCGTCGTGCTGATGCGATGTGCGATGCGTGCGTGTGCGTGCGTCACGATGTGTGTGCGTGCACGCGCGTGCGTGATCTGATCACGTGTCACGTCACGATCGTGCGTGTCGATGCGTGTGCGCGTCTGTGCGTGCGTGCGATGGTCGATGCGATCGCGTCACGATGCGATCATGCGTGATCACGATGCGATGCGATGATCACGATGCGCGATCGATCGCGATGCGATCTGATCACGCGCGCGATGCGTCACGATGCGATGTGCGTCGATGCGGTCACGTCACGATTGATCGCGATGCGATGCGATGAGGCTGATCCGATGCGATGCGTGAGCGATGCGTCGCGGTCACGTGACTGATGCGTGATGCTGATCTGTGCGATGTCGCATCGCGATCACGTCTTCTGATGCGATGCGTGTCGCGATCGCGTGTCTGATCTGTCTGTCTGATCGATCTGTCTGATACACGTCTGATCTGATCCGATGATCTGATGCGATGTCTGATCACGATGATCTGTCGCGATGCGATCTGTCTATGAGCTGCAGTCTGATCTGATCTGATCGCATGGTATGCGTCTGATCACGATCTGATCTGATGCGGCGATGCGATCTGTCTGATCTAAGATCTGATCTGTCACGTCAGCGATCACGTCTGATCACGTCTGATCTGTCGCGTCTGTCTGATGCGATCTGATCTGTCGATGCGATCTGTCACGTCTGATCTGGTCTGCTGTCACTGCGCGATCGCGATCTGCGATGCGATCACGATCTGTCTGCGATGCGCGCGTCTGTCACGTGCGTCTGATCTGATGCAGATCTGAGTCGATCACGTGGAGCGATGCGTCACGATCAGCGCTGTGCGTCTGTGCGATGCGTGCGATCGCGTCACGTGGGCGATCGTGAGCGCGCGTGCTGCGCGTCACGTCGCGTGAGCGATGCGATGCGAGCGATCGCGTGCGTGAAGCGTCGTGAGCGTGCGATGCGTGCGTGATCGATGCAGTGCGTCGCGTGATGAGTGATCGCAATCGTGCGTGCGCGTCGCGCGTGCGAGTGCGATCGTGCGCGTGCGTCTGTCTGCGCTGTGCAGTGTGCGTGCGTGAGTGTGTCGCGATGCGCGTGTGCGTCGCGATGCGATGCGTGGAGGTGTCGCGTCACGCGTGCGTGGAGTGCGACGTGCGATGCAAGCGTGATGCGTGCGTGAGCATGCGTCTGATGCGTGCGTGAGTCGCGTCGCGTCGCGAGCGATGCGTGCGTGTCAGATAGCGTGCGCGTGCGTGTGCGTGAGCGATGTGCGTGCGCGTGAGTGTGCGTGCGTGCGTGCGTGTGCGTCGTGCGCGTGAGTGTGTGCGTGTGTGTGTGTGCGTCAGTGTGCGTGTGTGCGTGCGTGAGTGTGCGTGAGTGTGCGTGCGTGCTGTGCGTCCGTGAGTGTGCGTGCGTGCGTGCGTCCGTGAGTGTGCGTGCGTGCGTGCGTGCGTGAGTGTGCGTGCGTGCGTGAGTGTGCGTGCGTGCGTGAGTGTGCGTGCGTGTGTGTGTGCGTGCGTGAGTGTGTGTGTGTGTGTGTGTGTGTCTGTTTGTTTTTTTGTTTTAACTTGAGCTTTTCGTTCAAATTTTAATGCTCATTGGTCACCTCAAATGTTCCACGTTATACACAACAATGTCTTATTAGGAGTCAAATTTGTTTTAGATTTGGAAGTGCTAGATTTTGCTCAGAAAGTACCATTTTCCTTATGATGTTTTCGTACACAATCCACTTTACTTCCTTACTTGTTATCTCGTTCAAGAATGGCTTGACTTTGTTCTTAACAAACAAATATGCTCATATGATGATTCAATCATCAAAACTATTTTGACTTATATCAAATGTCACCTATTTTGAGTATTTCCACACCAATCTTGTCTTCCGAATATGATCCGAAATAGGTTCCTGAAAAGAATTAAGCTTTCAGCTATCTTCATTGTTGTGAGAAAAATATCTTGCTCTAATTCTGGTAAACCTATATATATATCATATATATATATATATATATATATATATATATATATATATATACATATATATATATATATATATATATATATACACAAATATAAAAATATTGTTATGAACATTTTTGTCAGGAATTCTTAAATGTTGTTGCTTAAAATTTAATGAAAATTGGAGGGTAAGAGATTACGCAATGAAATCACTGAGAGAGAGAAAGAGAAAATGTATTGCATATATAATACTTAAAGAGAGATATTTAGTATGAACACATTTTTCAAATGCCAAAATACGGTAGTTCATTCATTTCACACTTATGAATACAAGGAATTTAAAGCACATTAGCACATTTTCTATGCTATACGCATTACGCATTTACCATCAAAAGTCTTACTTTTTTATGGATATATGATTAATATGTTCAATCATCTTCTTTATCAAGAGAATCACTGGAAATAAAACAATAAACTACGTCTAAGATACATTAAATTAAAAGCTTTAATTATAAAATTCGCAAAAAGAACAGAATGTAGTTTAGGAAATTTAAGTAATCTTTTGATTTAACTTATATAAGGAAAATAACATTTATAACGGAAAAGAAATTCAAGAGCATTATTATCTCTGTTCCCTTTAATATGAAGTACTATTGTTAGATGTCTCGTTGTAACATGCTTTAGTGTGGAATTTATTGATTGGATTTCTCATCCGCAGTTGTTAATATAATTGTTTACTCTAATAAGACAGTTGCCTGAATTGTTGTAAATTTTGTTAGTGTTAAATTTATAGCATTCAGAGGATAACACATCTTATACGCACTCTGTTGTGAAGTAATCACAATTTTATTACTTTTTTTAAGAAACATAAGGCCACGATGTTCAAAACATTTATTTTACTGAAAGTCCCCTGATTACTAGTACTTGTGTTGAGTACATGAAGCTTTGGCCCGATGTTATTTAATCTGTGCTGAAAAAGGAAAAGAAGACATCGATTACGACCAACTCCTGATTTTGACTTTTTTACCCACAGGATTGTTACTTTTTAAGATTAAAACTGTTTATTTCAGGCTGTTACCTTTTCAATTTTTTTAAAAAAGAATAGTAACTGAGATGTGTTCAAGACGTTTCCTTTTGAAGATGGCCAATGACAACAGTGAAGATGCAGCTACCGATTGTCTAACCAGATGAAGATGAAGGAATCCTCCACGACAGAATCTCAGATTTGAGAAACAATTACGATGATGTAGATAAGAATTGGCAAGATGAATTAGACGAGAATTAACAAAAATGTTTAACTACTTTTTACTGAACATGTTACTACTCTTATTCATTTTTTATTTCAGGAAGTCCTGATTTTAGACGAATGCTGAGGTCAGCTATTGTCATCAAGATGGCCGATTGTGGGATTGAAAGCACCACCAGGGGGACACTCACATGTTCGTCGGACATACACAGAAGAGAGGAGAAAGGGAACGACGAGGAGATGGAAGACGTTGAATTTGAGCTTGTGATTTTGAACAGTTAAATACTTCGAAATATAATTAAGATCTCAGAATAGGATTTGATATTCATTTGTGTTGTAAATATGTAAATAGCTTTATCTTGTTCTTTGAACATATAATTAAATAATTTAAACTTTAAATGTGTTATTATTTCCTGACAATGAAAAGAGCGAACCCATATATGTATATATATATAAATGCTTATACTTTATTTTAAATACTATATATAATTTATATAATGCTTTAATGGTTTTTAATTTAAATAGATATAAAATGGGGATTTAAAACAGTATAAGGGGTAAATTTTAAAAAAATGTTCAATTTCCCTAATGATTTAATATAATCATAATGCCTCTGTGTTGAAATGATAATATACAATTCATGCAGAAAAAAAATATCAATTTAACAATCATCAGAATGTACACATATAAAACCCTCAAAAACCTTAATACTAATTCAATTTTAGAATTCTCAGGCCTCTATATTGAGACAAAAGGAATTGTATCTCAAACATCCGCTGACACTGACACTGCATTATCAATCATTTCATAGAATCTATTATGGTATTGATTGGTGGTAAGCTAGAGAATTACATTCAGCAATATATGATGGGCTTCTGAAGTGGACAATCGAGGCAATTACGAGGAACAAAGACCTCATAAAGTAAAATTTAACAATTTAAGCGTTAGAACTAGTTTGGCATGAATAAATAAATAAAAATAACATAAAGGTTATAAATTATTTCATCGAACAATAATGAAATTTATCCTTGTAGAGACAAAAACTGATAATACTGATAAATAATATCGCATATTTAGGAATAAATATATAGAAACTCACAATTTACAAAGGTGGTAATAGGTTTCTTCCAAATTTATTAAATGGAGTTTGTTTTTATAGTTCACTTTTATAATTTAATCAGATAGATAATTTACGGATCAGTTTACTTTTATATTTAAAGAGAAAGAGAGAGAGAGAGAGAAACAAAATTTTTTCCCTTCATTTTGACTTTTATATTGTAAAACCTTAAACGTTTCATATGCTCTAAAATAAACGTCTATATGGTAATGCTAATTTATAATGATTATTTCTTCTTATCCTTCATTATTTAGCAATCGTGAGATTTAGTCCATGTATTCTAGCAAATACAAATTCATTTCTTAATAATAACTTTGCATATTATGTTCTATTTTTAAGCATTTCTTTGAAGAATTATCAAGTGAAAGTTTGACTAGATAGTTTAACTTTCACTTCACTTCTTCATCACATACATGAAGCACTGTCCAAAGTTCATGAGTGAAAAATTTAAAAAAACATTCTAAATTTTGCAAGGAAAATAACTAACCTAATTTCAAGATTTTTTAAAATATATTTGATTGTATACTAGATTTTTATGATAAAATTTGCTTTATGAATTATATATTCTGAAATATTGTATTTTACTAAATGCCTAATTTTCACTCAAAGAGCAAAATCAGAAGTAAATACGTTTCTATTCCACCACATAAGATATATTTTTAAGAACAGTCTGCACACGTTTTCGTTCAGCAATTATTTATTGCAATAAAATCACCTGAATACAAATGGAAAAATAATTTCATTCAGTAAATGTAATCTGAGAGATGGGAAATTTTTTTCTTAACTTGCTATGTTTTCAGTTGACATTTTTTAGACAATGAAATATTTTTAATATGCTATTGAAGGAATTTGATAGCTAAATATAAAAAGAAATTTTGAAATGCAAAATGTGACAGTTTGCATACATAATTAAACTTCAAATTCTTTACAAACAATATGCTTAAAATTTGCCATTAAATACTTTTATTAATTTGAAATTAACCATAAAAATAAATATACGAACTCGTTTTGAGATCAGTAAGATATCAGCCCGAATCACATGTTTGTAATAATAGAAACTAATTAACATGTCAAAGATACCCTTTTGCACTTTGAGACCCACAATTAATATAGTATGCTTCTTGTCTTAAAGCCAAATTTATACTAAAATCAAGGGAAAAAAAGCAATGAAACTTCCATCATAATATGATTATATAAGTCATTTGTATTATGTTCTTTCTTTCTTAAATTCGTGTGACGTCCGAGTAAGGCAATATCCAAAAATTTTATTATTCTCAATGCACTGAATTGGTTTCAAATACTTATTTAACTGTTAAAAGCTTCTATATATATATATATATATATATATATATATATATATATATATATATATATATATATATATATATATATATATATATATATATATATATATATATATATATATATATATATATATATATATATATATAGCCCTGACTAATTTAAAGTGTTTAATTGCATTTATAATTTGTATTTTTATTAATAAAATTTATACAATTTTTATTCTTATTTCAATAATATAAAAAGGTTATCATGCTTATCTTTTTTTCAGTATGGCAGAAATTTTCATTTAAACATTTTAAATTTGCTTAACTCACAGGATTCATAATAAAATTTTACTGACGGAATACAGAATAAATTAAGTACTTTCAAAAACATAAAAATTTCTTAGATTTGGTTTTTGATGTAAAACTAAACAATGCAAATTATAAGGCAGTAAATATTATACATGATTTAAAGTAAGACAAATTAACTGAATCGAACCGCTCACCCCAAAAGACATTTTCATGTGTCCCTATTTCTACCCTAGAAATTAAGATTTGCTTTCCACTTGTGGGCCTTCTACAAGATATCCTCAATAGTCAATATGCTCCAGATTTGGTGGCCTCAGTCGTTGCCACTTTCAGTGATAGGATGGTAATTTCTATTTTTCTTACTTTTTTTCTTTTTTTGGATCTATGGACTCGAGAACAAAAGAATTCAATTAAATCAAAATATTTAAAAATGCAGCATGTTAAGAAATATTATACACTTTAAAGAAATTTGAATGAAAACTGAAATGCAAGTTAATCCTTATTTCAAATGATTAATGAGAAATTCTAAATACACTTTAAAGATTAATAAGAAATATTATACACTTTAAAGAAATTTGAATGAAAACTGAAATGCAAGTTAATCCTTATTTCAAATGATTAATGAGAAATTCTAAATATAACTATAAGGTATGAATGTGAAATATTCCTGATACGCAGATCTATCTTAATTAGTAAGGAACTATTGACATATTTTGTCACATGCCCACGTTTTTACAATAAAAAAAATTGAATACTTACCAACTATTTCTAACCTTCCTAACTTTTTTAGGAAAATAATTGAATTAAAAATGTATTTCAGAACACTTTTATGATTACTTCAACCAAATTCTTAGCTTTTAGGTGAGAATTCTTTATTCAATTTCATTAATAATAAATCTTATATGCAACTAACTCATGGATTTTCACTCTTGATGTATTCTGACTTTTACTAATATTCCTTTTAACACTTACTTGAATTCTGTGCGTTAAAACTTGTCTAGAAGTACTCAATTCTTGTAGAAAAATAAATAGAATGATGAATATGTGATTTAAAAATAAGCTTTTGAATAATAAAACTAATATTTCTATTCTTTACTCTTTAAATCCACTTTTCAAATATCTAAAAGTTTAAGATCTTGTTATTTTATGTTGTTAGAAATAAATGTCTTATTTTGATTATTTTTATATATACTAATAATTGAATAAATTTTCCTTTCGAAAGTAATCTTTTAAATAAAAATAATTAAATAAAAGCTTCTTCTGAAGATAATCTTTGTTTTGCTACAATTCTCTATCACATTTTTAAGTATTTAAACTAGTGATTAAATTTTAAGTGCGAAAAACTATTTGAAGTCACTTACAAATAATAATCTTCATTAAAGGTAATTACCATGCGTTAATATTTCGGAAGATCTGCAATTAAATATTGTGCTTTTTATGTTGTAAAACACTCAGTGACAATTTAATGATGTTGATTTGAATTGAGAGAATTGATAAATATTTCAGCGGTTAAAAGCATGTCATTATAAGTTTAAACTTATTTCTCAATGAATTTAAATTTATTTTATCCTTTCTAAGCCATTAAGATATTTCTACTTTTTGAATGAATTCTTACCTAACATGCGACATTAACACGGTAAGTATTTCTCTTTTAATATATTATGACTTAACGTTAAGTTAGAATAAAGTTTTAAATTATCAGGAATACTTAAATACCGAAAACTCATATTTATTGTTTATGTCATTCATTAATTTTAATAATCTTATATATATATATATATATATATATATATATATATATATATATATATATATATGCTGAAATGTTCTCTATAATTACAAGGATATTTCTTGTAATTTCGAAAATCAATGAAATATTTATAATAATCAGTGTTAGAATATTATTGAATCTGATATTCAATTAGCTGAAATTCAAATGTTTAGAAATTCATTGTGGCTTAAAATATTTTACAAAATTTTGAAAATATTGTGCTTAAAAATGTTTGAACTTCTATTCTCTTTAATGTTTTTTAATTCTAAAAATTATTGGCATAATTTTGTTGCAAAAAAAGAATTAAAACTTAAAAAGTTTAGAATTTATATGTTTTTCTTTCTATGAAAAACTACAAACGTGAATATTAAGAGGAATCAGACACGTTAGAAAGTGTAATGATAATGCTTTCAAATAAATTAATTAGATCATTTCTAAAAAAACAAAGAACGTTTTCGTAAAAAGAAAGGAATGATTTTAATATTATTGCGAAGGAGAATTATTAAAAACTAGTTAGAATCAAAGGGAAAGCAGCTCCCAGCGACTTTTGAACGAAATGTTGCAATAAAGTGTTATTCTGTTATAGCAGAACTGAAATAATTTATTATATCTTTGTAGAATGTACATCATCTATTTACATGAAAACTATAGAAGCATGAAATTCTATAAGCATTTATAAATGAACTGATTGGAATTATTTCCGATTAAAATCTGCGAAACTTCAAACAATTTGTGACTTTTGCTTCTGGCTTCCCCTTATAACTAAATAAAAAATCTATTTTTAGTTAGCATTTAATGCCTTTTTAATTAATTACATTACAAAGTAAGAAGCATTCGACTTATCGCCACATTTAGATGAATCAACAAAATAAAATAACGAACAGCACACATTCTAAAAATAAAATTATATTAGTTTGTATTTTATTACTTTTTTCGACTTGTTCCTATAGACGCTTAGTGTGTATGGTTGAGCAGTAAACTTTTTATTCTTTAATTCCATAATTAGTATGTTTAATTCCTACCTTTGTCATACATACATCCAATGTCTCATTGCAGCCTTTAATTTTAAAGAAATGAGTGCTCAAGATCTATTTTAAAATGTGTCCTCTTATAGAATTTTTGATTATTTGCAAAATCTGACATTAAAGTACAATTCTAATCAAATTGACATATTCCCTTATTTTAAAAACTGTAATTACACTTTTAAAACTTTATTTACAAAGTGTGTACATTTTAAATACAAGAATATAATTTTATCAGCTGGTATTTATTTAATTCTTCCATTTATATTTTCGAAGTAATATTTTTTAAATCCTTTTAATTCCTATCCAGTATAAATATTAATAAGTTTATGTTTGTTTAAAAAATTTTCCAAAACAGTAATGTAAATTATAAGACAAAATCACTATTATAGAGAAAAATGAGTTAAAAGCAATAAAATATTTCTTAAAATGCATATAATCTTACACACAAATTTCATAAAATATCTCAGAAAGGAAAACATATCATTCAACCAAAATATTTTTCCTAATACTTTGAACTAAATTGTGAGATTTGCTTTGAATTTACGATATCTTTTTACTTTTCCAGGAGAATAAAATTTTCTACATCTAAACATTTTCTAAAAAAAGCTAATACATAGAGGCAAAACTTTTGTTTTTCATTTCATTGCATAAAATCATGTTGTACTCCGTTCTTAAAAGGAAAAACTAAAGCTAAACTTGAAACCTGAAGTGTGTAGGGTGACGTCATTACAATATAAAAAGCTCAAGATTACCTGCACTTTTGAATCACGTAACAACACTTCTTTTTTTAAATACAATTTATTGTTTTCATTTTAAAATACCTCAAAAGTAAACTTTATAAAAATATTTACGTAGCTCTTAAACATTTTTGAGCTATCTTACAAAATGAAAAATTTAATGAAAACCTGAATGCATTTCGTTCAAAACTTTTTAAATGCATTTTTATTGAAATAATTAATGTTAACATTTTACAGCATTAAATATTTTCTTCTTAATATTACATATATAAGTTAAATATGTGGCTTCTAACTATTATTGTCACTCTCATAAGCACTTTCTAAAATTAAGATTTTAAACATCATGATTAATATTTTGCACTTAAAGGACAATTACCCAAAATAAATAATATTTGGAGACTGTAGATAAATACACTAAATAAGAAATGTAACACTTTACTTTCCACGTGAAATTTTAGTTCATATAATCAATCATATTTTCCATCACAGTATAATCTAATAATTTCACAATTTATGTAAAAAAAATTTTTAAATTTGAATCTAGTAATAATATATAAAGTTAAAAAACATATTTAATTTAGAGTAAACGCCTATTTTCACTTTAAATCAATTTAAACATACTTATCTTTGAATTTACATCTCATTTTCTAATTATTTTAACTATTTTATATTTAAACTATTTTAACTTTTTAACTATTTTAATTATTTAAACTATTTTAACTTTTGAATTTAACTTATAAATTTTCAAATTATTTTTAACAACCATATCTTAATCCTACTTTAATAAATGGGTTTTGATTTGCTAGTGTTGATGATTTTAATATATTAATTTGCTTCCTTCTGCTATGCATTTGTGTAAACTACCTTCATATACTCTCCACTTTTATTTTTGATATAATTATTTTTTTGTGTGTTTCTTTCTTTTAATATAAACACTCTTCTGGAAAGTGCTCGAAGATCTTTAGACATATGTCCTTCTTGCATATCAGAAAAGAGATCTGATAAAGATGTGGGCGTCACTATGCTTTTCTCCTATCCTTTCTATAGTTTTTCAAATTTCGTTTACTGAAACATATTGCTTCTTTTTCATTCTCAATTCAGTTTTCTTTTATATAAAGTTATAACATACACAGTGTGTGTGTGTGTGTGTGTTGATAAAAATTTGAAATTTTTACAATATTTTATCATATAATTAGTAAATATATAAAATACTTTTGAATAAAGGATATTACAAACATTTAAGTTTAACTTTTCAAAAATATTATAAAAGTTAATTTTTATGGAAGATAAATACTGAGTGTTTTTTCAAATATATCTTTACAAGACGAGATTTTTGTGATTTTTAAACACATAATTTAATTTATATGTTAATTATATTGAATTCTTACGCTTTTCCATCAGTTCTAATTAGAAAATGCTTAGAGAATTTTAAGAAACTTTACTTCTATTAATAAGAATTTTCAAACGTACTGACAAGTAAAAAAATTACATTCAAAAAGGATTTTTTTCAAAAGATTTTAATAACATAATTTTTCTTTTTTTCAAAAAAAATATCAATGATTTCAGAAAAAAAAACCGGAACTATTTTTTTAGTATTGAAGTATATACAAACAATAGTAAAATAAAATAATAATAATTATGAATGCTTATAGTAAAAACAAATATGAAATGTTTAACTCTTTGTAAATATTTGATGTCTTATATTTTTCATTCATATGCTAACATTTAGCATTGTATTTTTTAAAAAAAGCAATGACTAAAAGCTATTTGTAAATATTTTTGCTGAATTAGACAGTGTTATACACATGATATAATTTTTAATATCTCTCAATATAGGTCTTAGTATAAATATTTTCATATTAATTGGAAATATTGGTAAATATATTCTAGTGACCAGCGTGCCTGACTGCGGATAGGGAGGACCTGGGTTTGAATCCCGGTTCGGGCATGGATTTACATTTTCTCTCTATCTATCCTGTCTATGTTATTTCCTTGTATGAATGGTTTGTGAATGGTTGCCTACCCTATAAACAAGTACCTTTGGCATGCGTGTACTGCAGAAGTCCGACTCCACACCTAAATATGGTTCAGATGGAAAAGTGGAGCAGCGCACCCCATAATGTCAGCTTAGCTGGCACACAACAGCAATATTGGTAAATACATTTTTAAAAAAGTAAATTCATAATGTAGCATTTATATCATAAAACTTCAATTTAATAAAAAATTTTATAAAAAACATAATCGTTTATTTAAGAAAAGCAATGTTATTACTACATTCTTATTTCGTTGTTGCACTTCATGAAAAAAAATTTGATAAAAATATAAGAAACTTGATTTTGATCTAGTAAAAATGTAAAACAACTTAAGCTTTGAGACACTAAATAACTTAACTTCCAACGGAAATTGAAATTTTACGCATTAAGATGAAGCTCTAAAACTCCTTTGAAAATGAAAAGAACAGTCATTTTATGCAAAATAATACATTAGCAAGAAACGCAGTAATTTATCACCAGATATGTTTTGTTAACATGTAGATTCTTAAGAAATTTTTCAAATATGCTCACAAAAGTTAAGTAAATTGAATTTTGAGATTTATATATATATATATATATATATATATATATATATATATATATATATATATATATATATATATATATATATATATATATTTCAATTCTCGTCATTATGTTTCGTTGAATAAAAATCTTTTGAGGGGATTCGAAAGTATAATAGCTGACATTATATTAAAAATGTGCTTTCTATTAAATGCATAAATTTTTTAAATTATTACTTAAATTGTCTTAATCCTTCAATTCATTTGAAGTTAAAATAATGTTTAATTAAGAAGAAATATTTTGCTGCCATTTAAAGTTGACATTAATTATCAATATTAATATAATGACAAGAAATTCAAAATTGGTGCAAAAAAAGGAATAAAAATATTATGGAATTTCAACTTTTCTTAAATTTACTACTACTACCTAAGAATTTATTAGCGATTAAAAGTAACTTCCTATTACATACTGTTTTACTCCCTCTAAAAGTTAAGCTGCTTCGTTACACAGCCTATTGTCAAAGCTATAATATTGATGAAACTAATATTTTTACCGTAAATAAATTCAGTCATTTTTTTAGAAAATTAAGCACAAATTCTAAGAGTTGAAATCAATAAAAAATATACCTTAAATAGTAATTAAATATATAATATTTTAATAAGAAAATTATTATCTTAAAGAAATAATATTAATTTTGAAAACTAGTACATAATTACACATTTTTATTTACACACTTTAAGAATTTAATACCAAATTTAATCATAAAGTTTAACTGCTGTTTCAAAGATTTAAAACAAATTTATTGATGTTTAAAAATAAAACGTTTAAACTGTTATCCTAATTCATACTCTGACGTTCATTTTATCTTACAAACAAAACAGCAAACTTGTGTGTCAACTTAAAGGTCTTGATTGAAAATTTTTCAAATGTAAAGATTTGGATTGTATGCTACTTGTACAACCAAATCCAGTTTATACTACATTGTATCGCATGAACAAAGTATATACTAATAATATATACATACTGAGTACTTCAGTTATGTGGTGTGTAAAATTGCAGGCAAAATATAAATATTTAAATGAATCTTAATTTTTATCAATTACCTTGTATACCTGTCTTAATGTTATATAAGTTAAGAATATATGATAAATAAATATTTTGTATTTTAAAGGATTTAGGAAAATCGTTTTGCTTATTTCCTTTAAATTCTTTTTTATCATTTTGTGCACAATATATTTTATTATACAAAATTTATTTCATCTATTAAATTTTTTCACGCGCAAATGTTAAATGATGCAAGTCTTGTCTTTAATTAATAAATAGGTTACTTCAGCAAAATAACTGATTCTAAATTACTGAAAAGGAAACAATTTTTCATCAAACGTTTGTCTCTCTTTTAAGAATACAAATACATCTGAAAAATATTTCCTCTGAATAATATGTTTTGATTTTTCATGTGTTTTATTTGTGTTATTCCTTGTATTTGCCCTGCAATTGGAAATTTAAAAAAAAAAACTTGCTTTAATAGAAGAGAAACTCTACTTGATAAAAAAGCAGCATAAAATTTGAATAAATATATTTTGCCTGGAAGAATGCCAAAGTAATATTAAACAATTAGCCTTTTAAAAGGTAAATTCATTATAAAACTGCCTTTTGAAATCATATTTAAAGTGACGCATATATTTATTCAAAGCGTAAACAAGAGTTACCGTAAGAATACGTAATGCACTTTTCACCTCTCATGTTGAGCCGCTCTCCTGTTCTGCATCCAAACTGCACAAAGGCGGGCTATTAATTATTCATTTCTTTCAAAACTAGCTGCCCGTAGCGATGAAAATTATGTTTTTAATTTGAAAATTTAAGATTTAGGCTAGTAATTTTCATTTCCCTTTGACTCATAATTATTCAAATGATTTCCTGCCATTTGCTTAATTTTTTATAATTCGACTATTTTAAGATTATAACAAAGTAAATTAAACTTCCTTATAAAATAAATAATGAATATAAATTCATTACTAAGGCAAAAGTTTTTACTATTTTATTAGATAAATTATTGCTTAACTAGTAACTTTTTTTACATAAAGGAAATTAAAAAATAACCACTGATATTCATTTTCCTGCTTTTTTTTAATCTTATTTACTTACTACTATTAAGATTTCTATAGTACCCATGTTACATGTCTAAACATTATATATAAAGAAGTGCAATCTTATTATCATTATATTCTATAAATCAAAAATAAAGAAAATTGATGTATTATTCTTGATCAGTTTACCGTTTATGATTTACAAGTAATTATCTTTAAATTTATTGTTAAATATTACATTTTTTAAATTATTAAAACATATGAAATTTATTAATTCATTCTAATGGAATTATAACAAATCTCTCGCTCGCTCTTTCTCTTCCTTTCTCTCTCTCTTTCTCTTCCTTTCTCTCTCTCTTTCTCTCTCTCTCTTTCTCTCTCCTCTCTTTCTCTTCCTTTCTCTCTCTCTTTCTCTCTCACTCTTTCTCTCCCTCTCTTTCTCTCTCCTCTCTTTCTCTTCCTTTCTCTCTCTCTTTCTCTCTCACTCTTTCTCTCCCTCTCTTTCTTTCCCTCTTTCAGGAATAATCTTTAATGAAAATTTTGATGTGGAGTCAAGATTGTAGAAAATAATTGAGGGTAAAATATGTATTATATGAGAATCTTACCAATTCATGTGTCAACAAAAAGTTTAACTCGATGATTTTTTAAATTCTTTTGATAAGAATTTATTTCAAAAAGTAATAATAAAGGAAGTTTTTAATAATTTTTCTTAATATGTTTCATCAATACTTACTTTATCTTAAGTCCTGACATAAGCTAATTATAGATAAAATCACAGTAAGAATTTCATGAATATTCCATGAATCTTTTTTACGTATTGATAGTTACATAGTTTTATATAATTACAAATTACCTTATTACTTATCCTATGATTGGATTTAAGAAAACATGAAATATCTTATAAAAATGTTCTGTAAGTATAAACTAATAGCATGAAAAGATATATTAAGTATTATACATATATAGAAAATATACATAAATACTTGCAGCTAAGAAATATGATAAATAAAATATATGAGAACATACAATTTTAGCTTATATTAATAAGTTGTAAGATGTTTAATAATTAAGGAAAATATTTTAGAGTAACCAAGAATTTAATTTTGTAATTTACAGTAATTTTAATTAATTTTTGTTATTCTTAAATGATTTAGAGTTTTTTAAGTTATTTTAGCTTTTAAAGTCTAATTTATTTAAATAATTTAACGTTAATCAGTGATGTAAATATTTAATATAGAGATGTGGTTTCATTTCTTATTTTACAGTCAAATCTATGCAAATTATGTAATTATAAAGATGACAGTTGACGCCAGGGAACTCCCATGTTTCTAACTCCAAGGAGTTTTACCGCGTAATTATAATGTAACTGGATGTTTAATTCAATAAATTTCTAAAAATAATTTAACTTTAGAATATTATAACAGATTTCTTAAATTTCAGCGAAACTTTTGAAATTAATTACACATTGGTTGCTTAATTTTAAAATGCAATTTGCAGTACGTAATTCTTCATATATTTATGATTAATACACTTAAAAATCATTTTTCTAAATTAAAAAAAACTACTACAAAAAAGGTTTCTATTAATTTATTAAAGCAAATAAAATTCGAATTAAAAATTGTTGTTTTGATTTTCTTTAGATAGCTTCATTAAATAAAAAAAGCTATATATATAATTTTTAAAAATACTATCAAATTTACCTTTAAACTACACATCCTTTGAATTTAACTTCTATTATCTTAATATATATTTAAGATAATATATAAATATCTATTATCATAAATATAAGCTGTGACAAACGTAAGTCTTTGAGGACAATGAATGGAGAGAAAATGTACTGTCTCATTAACATAAATTTATTATGAAAGCAAATATATGGCACTTAAATTATAAATGCATATCAAGAATATAATTATTTTCCTTTGTCCAACCAAATTCCTCAATGAATTTTCAGCGGAATTGAATGTCCATGCATAAAATAGATTTGAGAGCACAAGTTGCGAGAATACATTTTCCATGTCTAAGATAAAATTTATTTAACTCGCTTTTGCAAAATATAAATTAATCATTTGATGATAGGTAAATGCAATAGTTTTTATTTTTAATAAAATTTTATGACAAAAAAGTGCACGAAAATGTTTAAAATATTTCCAATTAAAACATTCAACAAATTTCAATTATAATCCACAAAATCAATCATTAATTCAAACAGTATTCACAAATGTTTTTAAAAAATATGAGCAAAATTTCAGATCTTTCTAAAAACTAGTAAAAAGGAAGTATATGGAATGATATAAACTAGCTAAACTCTGTGATTTAAAGTTAAACTGCAAATAACATAGAGTAGTTTCTTATTGCTCAAATCGTTATTCACAAATAATTTATTTTCCAAAATATATTGTTTTAAAATAATTAATATGTACTGCCATATTACAGGAGAGCTTAAAAATATCTTTTTCTAGATTCAATATCTGACGAAAACATTAAGAGTACTCGTAAAATACTAAGAGAGAGTAACAAACTCGTAATAGGGAATGTGATGAATTTTGATTATTTTATCGCAAAATAATATTTTAATTTGAAAAAATAAATATTTTTGAGATTATCTAATATATAATTACATTAACAATATAATTTCTTTCGTAATAGTTTGGAAAACATCGTGATGGCTGGGAATAAAAGTAATTACAACTTTGATTTAAAAAATTTTAATTAACAATGGCTCTTTTGTATGATTATTTCAGTAAGTATCTTAAAACCGATACATTCGATAACGGCATGAGTTTCATATCTGGAGTAAAAAGTGTTGAAAAATAAGAAATGATCATAAATACTAAAAAAAGTAAAATATAGCATTGCTTGTTATTTCCAAGAATGCATTTTGTTATCTAAACAGAATGGAATTTTAAATTAAATATTCACTAATTCTTAAAAATAAATTTTTTTATATTTGTTAATTGAGTGACCTGAACCAAGAAAACAGTCTATACTATTAGAATTTACAGAAAGCACTTCCACATGGAATTTATAAATAAAGTTGTTTTGTTCCTAAATAGTAAATATATTCATTTAGACTGTCGAATAAAATTGCTAATAAATTTTTTGGATTACTTCTTGTTATGCCAACATTTGGTATTCGTATTCATTTTGTCATCAATATTACCAAAAGATAATTTTATATTTGAAGCTTTCATTATATTTTTGCCTTTTATTTTAAACTTTCTTTAGCCTTTTTTTAATACTTTACATCGTTATTGCCAAACTAAAATATCTGTCTGGTTAAAATAGATCAATTCATCATTGTAAATCTAATTCACAAATTGATTGCAAGTAAGTCGTCATTTAACAATGAATCATTAATTTTTACAGTTGAATCCTCTTTTCTTTCCCTATTTATTATATAAGAAGTGTTATTAAAGAATTTATATCAAAACCTGAATATCTTTTTCGGTTCTAAGATATTTGATAGAGTCATTTGGAAAAGGTGTTTTCAGACCAACTTTAAAAGACATCTCAACCATTCTTTATAAAGAGTATGCTGCGGTAAATGTAATAAACTTCCTGATTTTTTACATTATGTAAATTATCAGTAAATAATTATGTTAATTACCAGTCTATAACTCTAATCAATTACCAGTCTATAACTTTAAAAACGCTGTAGTATTCACTGGCTGGATAATTTTTTCAATTTAATTAAATCATTTTTTCCCTGGCTGGAAGTCTTTTTTCATTTAATTCAATAACCCATAAGTGTGTATCCCATATCATTCCAAATTTCCTCCCTTTTCACGAACTGGAGTACTCTAACGTAGGAAGGTGGTCTTGAAGGAAACTGGTTTTTTATAGAGAGCGAGGAAGGAGCCTGAAGACACGCGCGTTAGCAGAAGGAGCTACAAAAAAGTCTGAAACACATGCCACAAAAGAAAGACTCTGTTCATAATTTAAGTCTGACATTATATTGGAATCTATAAGCAGTAAAATCACAAATTTAAAATAATCAAATCCTTTGAGTTTTTAGACGGGAAAAGAGGAGGTATACTCATATAGTACGAGTTCAGATGTAGAAAGTCAAGCTGAATGAATGAGCTACCAGGTTTTCGAGGTCCTGAAAATAGACCAACTTAGTAATAGAAATTTCCTAAGTAAGTCCATGTTTTATTTAATTTATTTTTCCAGTCAGTAGTCTTTTTTTAGTCCGGTACCACCTATTTTCTTACTTTAAACTATGATTATGATATCTAGTGTAAATTATGAACTCCACATGAGTGCTTAAATATGCTTTTAGTTAAGTTTAAATATTCGAAATAATATAAGTAACTGATTTTGTATGTGTGTAAATAGATTTGTAATTTTAGGATTGAATTAAAAGAAATTTTGAGTTACAAAAACAAAGTCAGTTTCTGCTTCTATATTCAAGTTTGAATCTGGATAGAAAAAAATTGATAATAACGACACAACGCAATGTAACAAATCATACATTATTTAAATTCAAAATATCAGTTGTAAACACTATGTGATAACGGTAATTTAATACACAACAACGCAATAAAGTATTGAATATTTATAGATTTTCCAGTTAATTTATAAACTTCTTAACTAATAATGGGGAATGCTATAAAAGTCCATCGCTTTCTAAAATGCGTTCAGATTGCTTAGCTGCAAGGTTATGATCTTAACATACACCGTCACTAATCAACAGGGGTTCATTGACTGTTATTGGGGGTCTTTGTGGACGTCAGATTCAAATAGTTTCAGTATTTTTCTAATATTATTGTAGAAATGATTACAATTAATGAAGCACGTTAATTAATTATCCATGGGGGCAGAAACAGAATAGTAAAAATTACAAAAAGGTTATTTTGGAGACAGTGATGATTCACTTAAACTTGAGTGAAAATTGTTAAAAGCAGTCAAAGGTACCTACAAAAAAGACCTGTGGTTTTTAAATCGTTTTAATTCAAGATATGCATTGGTTTAACAGACATGCAATCGCAATCAGATAAAAGTTTCAAATTTATATTTAAATATCAAGAATTACGTGACGAAACTGTCTTAGGGAACTCTCTAAGAAGAAACGTGCAAGAATTGAACAGCATTTAAATGACTTTCTCATAGTTGTAATACGTGACGAAATTCATTTAGGGAACTCTCTAAGAAGAAACGTGCAATAACTATATAATATTTAAATGAATTGTTTATAATTGGAGTTCCCAATAATTTTCAAAGTGACAATAATCTCGTATTCAGTAATTAGATTTTAAAAGAAGCTTGTATGGTGTAGCTGGATTTCAAAACTGTACACGAAAAATCTAGACACAGCCAGACTCCAAGTTCAATTGAGTGTGCAAATCAGGACGGCATAAAAAGCAAGTTCAAAAATAATAAAGCCAAAAAGAGAATCTTATATTTCTTTTTACCCGTTAGATAGTTATAACTCGTATATATCTAAACATTTAATGATTTTTTTATAAATCCCAATATACAATGCGCATGATGAATATCACTCGAGCCATGCGTGGAACAGAAAGTAGGTCGGTGTTTTTATGGTCTAGAGATGATGGAGTCACAAAAATGAAATCACTAAATCTCCTTCCAATTAATGCAAATTTGTGTCCTAGGCATCAATAATAAAATCATGCTAAAAAGCTCATTTGTTATTAGAATCCATATCACAATAGATAGCATTGTTTTCTTTTAATACTTAAAATATATGAAACGTTTAGCAGTTTTATTTAATATTATTTGACGGCACAATACAGAAATAGTGAATTCAGACACATTATTTTTTATATAGGATAACGATCTTATAAATTATGGGATTTAAGTCCAAAAACCAGAAATTTTTATTGGGAATAATAACAACAGACTTTGATGAATAATTTAAAACAAATAAGAAAATTTATAAATAATAACAAAATTTCCCACTATGTAATTTATGTTCTTAGAAAATTTTCTTCTACTTTGATTTTTATTATTTTACAGAGAACTGCCATGGATAAATCCGCTTTAAATATCTTGAAAAGCACAAAACATTTTTCTACCTTGTGTTAAAAAAGAACAAAACTATATGGATGAAAAATAAATAAATATAATATAATGTACGCCATATATATATATACGATATAAAATACAAATAGTAAGTAAGCTATTGTAATAGTATTTTAAAATCTGGTATAATGATGGTTTTGTTAGAGCTTATTGAAAAACTATTTGCAATCATTCTAGGAATTACATTTCAACTACTCTCGATCTTCCCCATTAAGTCCTATGTTATTCATATCAAACTCTATCAACCGCAAATATGAAACACATAACTGTTTGTGATTAACTGAACTGCATTCTGGTGACTCTTGCAGAAGTATGAGGAGACGTCTGTGATACCACAGTATAGCCTTATCTCCATTAACGCTTACAGAAAACAACCATAACTTCCCCTTATATTTTGAAGTGTTATCTTTTTATGAATTATGGAGACCGTTTTAGTAATTATTTCTTGAATATTAACTCATAGGGCCACGTAGGCATTTACCATCACTTTTACAACGTGTCTGATTCGATTGACTTGGCTGTAATGTCTGATTACCTATGCCACGCATTGTTATTCTTCAAACTTATCTAAAACTTCCTTAACCAACCAAGTTTTTTTCCCCCAGAAAAATTGCAAGTATTCTGAAATGTACCTAATTTATTTTTATATTTAAAGACAAATTGGTAAGAAACTCCATAGAATACTCTCAATTTGGAAACTTTATCTGAATGTCACATATTGGACAAGACATCTATTTGAAACAGAAGACTAACGTCTTATTGACTTTTTCACAAACTCTAAAATAAATAATTCCCTCCTTCTGAACTAATGATATAAACATACCTATGAAAACGCTCTTGTCTTCATAGGCATGTTTATATAGATTAATTTTCATCGCAACCTAAGAGCTCTTCCTGATGCACCCATTTTTATAGTAGAGTTTATTTCTAAAATGTCTGACTGCATTTATCCCTATGCTGTAAAAGTTGCTTTTTCTTTATAGAGTTCATCCTTTCATACTTTATATCTTTCATACCTTATTTATTCTTAATTAAACTTAGTTCAAATGTATGATTTTCAATGTGATTGATAATCAGTATTTTTTCAGTTTATTAATGTACCTTAAATATATCTTAAATAGAGTTATTATTTAAAAAAAACTTGTCATTTGAAATTAATAAGGTTTATGTTGCTTTCTAGAAATATAACAAAATATAATTTTTTGTAATTTTAACTGAAGAACTCAAATCAGGTAATTTCTAACTTTTCCCTTGTAAATATCAACATCTAAAAAAAACTGTAATATCCATTTTCTTCTGTGAAAAATAACTCTACATTTTCCCAAATTTAATTTCTAAAATAACTTAAAAGTTTCTGCGTATTTAAAGTATTACTGTTAACCATATGTTCGAAAATTAACAATACTCTCAGAGCAAACAATGTAAGAGCTAATTCGTTAACTTTTAAAATTTAATCAAATAAAATTTTCTCTGCATAACAGTCTGAAAGTCTTGAATAAAATTCAAGTCAACAAATTATGTTTAACAGTTTAATATACAGTCTTAGTAAATACTTTGAGGAGTCGGGGGAATATTTTGAAAAGGAAAGTGTAACAGAAATAAAAATATGCACAGTTCTCAAAAGAATTAATTTAAATATAATGAATGCAAAATAAAAATTTTGTGTGGGAAAATACTCGATGATTTTAACTTCTTCAAATAATTATGTAAAAATGAATGGCTTGTTTCCTGATTTAATAAGGATTTTAAATAATGTTTTCATTTCATACAACTGGAAGCCTGATTAATTTATAGTTAATTGAAATGAAAGGAAATACTTTTAGAATATTTTACGATTCAGTTACTTTCATTTTTAATAGACTGTGGATGTACTTAGAAATGTTTGATTGAAATAAAAAAAAGTATACAACGGAGCCGAATAAGTTTAAAATTACATGCTATAAAAATAAAGGATTGACTAAGCAGAAATATGTTTACATGGATATCTATGAATTAATCTACATCATTAAAATGTGAATGTTAATACTATAGATTATTAGAAAACTAATAATTTGAAGCTGAAAATGACATAAAACTAGTAGGAGATTGCTTATTTATTGAACTATTTATTTAGATTCCTGATGTTTTAAGTTTTATAAAAAGTATCCTTATTATATAAGCATTCAGAATTAAATCCAAAACTTAAAAAACTAATACACGCAACTTAGTTTTGTGTAAACAAAGCAAACTTCACTCCTAACTTGATATTATTTTACTTACAAATTCACAATTAAAATCGGAGAAATTTTTCTTTCAAAAATACTTTTATATTGAGAAAATAAAACGAACTCTGCTTTGACTCAAAAATGTATTAAAATGTAAATAGATTAATAGAATGCAAAATGAATTTAATAATGAAAATGGTTTAATGATATTTTTAGAATGAATTCTCTTAAATAGTATTGTTCTACGTTAATTACTGAAGATAAATAACTTTTTTCAAACTTTAGACAACTGTTATTAACTACTGAAAATAATAAATCTTTTTAAAAATCTAGAAAGTACTTATAAGCTATTGAATACATTTAAACATGCATTACCAATGAATATTTTACAGGACTTAGGACAGGACTTTTGAGTTTTGTATTTCATTCATTGGACATAACTACAGGACTTTTGAGTTCAGTATTTCATTCATTGGACATAAATTAACGTTAATTAAGGGTAAATTAGGTTGAATATTTTGTGTAATATAAAATAATCATCAAACGAGGACTCTTATTTATGTTGAATATTCCTCCCAAATGCCGAATAGTAAGAATGTAGAAGATGTATATAGAAATTTTTTTTCTAACTGATAACATAGTAATTACTATATTCTGTTATTCAAATGCAAGTTCACAGTTGGTCCATCCAAACTTTTTGGAATACAATTCTAACTTTATTTGTTCTGACTTTACATGACCATATATACAGTCAGAATAAGGAAGTTTGTTTAAAATAAAAAAATAAAAGCTATAGTGAAGTATATATAATATTAAACACAAGAACCATCAGACAATTATTTAGTTTCAATGTGCATTTTAAGATGGTTGAATAATAAAGTTAAATGAGAGAGGGGGGAGAGAATAAGTTGTATCAAGAAAAATATACTAATTTTAATGAGAAAGTATATCAACTGAACTAATTTGTGCTACCTAAGAAAAAATTGCTCTAGAAAAAACTTTTAATGACTTATGCTGAATTATTATAATTTTAAGAATTAGCTAAATACTTTTGTGTCTGTTTGTTTACATAATTTTCTTTAATGAGAAATCGAAATTATGGATAGAAAATTTGAAATTACATGAACTGTAATTTCTGATTAACTATTCCATAAATTACGTAATGGTGTTTAAGAATGTTCTCCTAAGTTATTAATAGGTTCATCATAGATGTTAATACTATTTGCACACAAATAGTACTTTATTCATCAAAAGCTTCGTTTGTTTCATCATAATATAAAATCAATTATACAGAATAAATTAATCATTTCATAAAATAAATTAATATACAGTCTGGAAGTATTGCAAATCAAATAACCAAAATTAACTATGTCTAATGAATAAAGTATAGCAAAAATGTTATATATATATATATATATATATATATATATATATATATATATATATATATATATATATATAATGCTTTTAGAATTACTTTATTTTGCTAAAGTATATAAAAATTTATTTAAGAAATTTAGATACTACATTCACTTAAATGCACAGTAACGTCATTTTATGCACACGAAAGCCATTTTGATATCTCGCCGAAAGATATTCCTTTAAATCTCTCCCTATATATTTTGACAAGCTCTGAAATGGGTGATGTGGAAAAGAAATGTCATTAAACTTCAACGTATTTCTGAACAAGTGCAATAGAAAAAAGTACTGTGATATGCGAGACAATGAAATAAATGTATCACTTGGGAATGTTTGCTCTTAAAATTGATCTCAAAAACATCAACCTTGCTGGAAATCATTGGAAAGTGCTTCACTGCCTTCCAAATCTTCAGTCAGACTGAAATATTGAGTTATCTTTTCGTGACAATCAGGTATGACTTTTACCAGAATTCTTTCTCCAAAACATATTATTATCTCCATTTTTCTAAGCAAACTTTTCTCCAATTCCTTGATTATCTATAATTTCTGAACATATTTTACAATATAAATTACTTTTCATTAAAACATTCAACGGGAAGACAGTTTAATTATTAAAAGAATTTTAAAAAATATCAATATTATATCGGATTACACAAATTTTTAAGTGAAACTTGTGTGTAATATATAAAGTTAATATATTATATATAAACATTTCAATTAAAATAATTGTTTTATATATAAATTTTTTATTTAAAAACATGCCTATAATATATGAAGTTTTTATAAAACTACTTTGAAATATAATAAAGTGAAGTTTTCGAACAAATCGGAAACATAGCAATTCAAATAAAAATTTTGTTTATTAGAAAATAAAGCCTAGAAAAAAATATTCCATTCCGACAGAGGTGCATACAAAATGTAGATTCTTCGTTCATTATTCATCTATAAGTTACACAAGAAATTTATTACCATTTTTGCTTTGCCATTGAATGAAGTGAGAATAAGTATGCAAATTAGTGTATGACGTGTTGAGAAACCAATCAATCGAGTGTAGGAATATCAGTCGCTATAAAAACAGGTCCACATTCATCAATCTTATCACGTACAGTAGTGAAGAGAAATAAACTTGTCAAAGAGCTCGTTCGATGTTGTTTGCTTTACGACTTCAAAGTGGGTTTATAAGCTGCTGTTTCAAGTCACTGAATATGTCAAGCGCGTTTGGATGATACTGTGAATGAATGCAAGGCATTAGTTTCACAAATTCAGGTTGGGAGATTTGTCCCTCTGTGATGAAGCTGGTATCTGATGGACTAGTCGTCAAGTGGTTCATAATGAGTTGCTATCAACGGGCCAAACCGTCACTGCAAACCAGGGCTCGCACCATTTAGAATGTGTACAATAAACATTGCAAAAAAAGCAGCCAGCACTGGTTAATCGCAAAAGTGCACTGTTCTTGGCCGATAACGTGAGACTGCATGTCATGCAGGTGGCCAGAAATACCATACAGCGACTGGGTATAGAAATTTTTCACCATCCTCCTTACTTACCTGACATTGTACCATCAGATTACTACTTATTCCATTCAATGAACAATTATCTTCGTGGAAAATCGTTCAACAATGAAGCAGACTTACTCCAAGCACTCATGAACTTCTTTGCATGCAAAATACCCAAGTTGTTCCACAAGGAGTTAGTACGGCAGAAAACATGTTGACTGAAGGTGCTGGATGCCGATGGTGCTTACTTCGAGAACAAACCATAGGTTACACTTTCTGTAGTCATGCAATTTTGGGTGATGAAAGGCGTAAGGAGCCGTCTTGTTTACCTTACATAACTCTGCTGAACCCGAGATCAAATTATTGAAAGGTTTTGGACCTACCAGCAAGCCACGAAACCGGAAGAATACCTCACACACGCACAAGAGCACCAGGTAAAAATCCTTATCATTGTCCAGTGGTAGATCATCGCTCAATGGAGGATTTTGAATTCAGACTTAACCATTATTTGAAAAACGATAATAAATATGGCCCTTCTATGCTGTATCCGTTGAGATTTCTTAGGAGTTTTCCGATTTTTGTCTTACTGATTATTTAAATTAATGATATAATAATTTTGGCATCATTAATCATCAATAAAGTTCATTAATGTGTGTACAGCACAAAACCAAATTATACTTAAACAAAATTTTAGCTGTATCATTTATATTTTAATTTGGTAATTATCACATTGTAGCGTGAATATATTTTTTTAAGAGAGTGTAATTTTTAAATTTGTACTAAATAAAAATATAGAGTCAATAAATTCTAGAGTCATCTCAAATACGTAAAAATCTAGATCCCAAAAATAACAGCAACACGCTTATCGATTTACTTTCATGTAACACAAAAAATACTTAAAAATACAATCTTACTTAACTTATACCAAAAATGTAATCGCACACAAAATCCTTTAAAGCAAAGCAAAATTAATAAATGTAACTATAGGGATATCTTAACTAAATTTATTATTATAAATAGATTATTTAACCACCAATTTTAGGAAAATATAAATTACATATTTATGTATTTTGATATGTATAAGTCGCATGATATGACATAATACAATTCGGAAATTCGTTTTAACAAAAAAATAATAATGATGATTGTGTGTTTTAATTAAAAGCTAAGTGATAAAAATGATTCAATGTTATGTTAAATTGTTCATAATATAAGATTTTAAGAAAAAAATTTTTAGTTAATTTGTACATTATCGCAAAAATGCTAAGCAAAAATACCTACCGCAACAAAACTTCTGATATTTTAAATAAAATAAGAGTGCTTCGCAAAAGTTAGAAAGTTAAACTTTTTAAAATCTAAACTTAGTCTGAAAAATGAAATTGTTTATGGAAAGGTTCTAAATGTTTCTGTGACGTGATCAAACTTTATGTTTACCAGAAGCAGACGCTTACATCACATAAATAAGAATGTCCAAAAGTTTAAAAGAAATCAAACTTTGGTAGTTTAATAAAATATACACATATGTAACTGTTTTTCAAAATCTATAAAGTTTTCAGATTTAAAAAATCCAAAGAATTATGTACATAAATATGTGTACATATAGTACGGGTTTTCACACACATGTTTCTGTAAGAACCGTGTGTGTGTGTGTGTGTTTGTTTTTTTTCCTTACATTTGGGAAAGTTAAAACTGGATAAATATAAAAAAAACACACAATTTCAATAAAATATTATTTAAGTTTAATCCAAATAAGTGATCTAAATTGTTTTCTAATATTACCTTTAATAAATGGTTGTTATAAAAAAATAAAACTGTCTCATAAATTCCGTGTTATTTAATCAAAATTAACCCACAAATTTTTTTTTTCATTCCAGCTAATCTAAACTAAATTAGTATTGATAAAATATTCGCAATTTTCTACTCATCTTTCAGTGTTTAGTTTTATTCTGACAAATAAATTAAAATTGGTATGATAAAAGCTAATAATTTGCTTTAGAATCCCATAAAACCAGTATCAAATATTTTACATATCTAGGTACATTATTTTATCAAAAGCTCTAGATTTTAAAAAATTTTCGATACTTTTAAAACTCGAATGACGAATTCGTGTAAATAAATTCTGCTTTTTTTATTTTTCCATATTTTTAGTTCTTAAAGAATGAGAAAGACGAAGATAAAATTCAATTTGAGAGTTTTACTCGGGTATTTTTTTAATCTCGTTGACTTACCTCGCTATACAATTTTAGATAAAGTTATTGATTATATGCTGCTTTACAAATTCTGAAATCCTATACAAAGATAATTTTTAGAAACATGCATTTATTTAAATTATGAGTAAATAAATAAAAATAGCAACTGTGAAGAGAAACTACTTTCAAATTCTTATAGAATTTTTATATATGTGTGGCAGATTAGGGAACTTCTACAAAAATTGTCATAGTAAAAATAATATAGTCACTAATATATATATGTAATATATATATATATATATATATATATATATATATATATATATATATATATATATATATATATATATATATATATATATATATATATATATATATAATATGAAAAATATGAAATTGGAAGAATACTAAAATATATGAAACAAATGAAAAGAAGAAGTCATAGGGACTACGTTTTCATCAGGGGGGAAATGGCCAGCTATGCAAAAAGAAAGAACACTCCTTACTGACATGCTCGAAGGACAAATGTCTAAAGATCTTCGAGCAATTCCGCCAAAGAGTGTTCGTATTAAAAGAACTTAAGTAACACATTTGCATAAATATAAATGCAGATAATTAGAAATGCTAATAATAAATAAAACATAAATGCAGAAAATTAGAGATACTCGCATAAATGAAACATAACAGTGAAAAAAAAATAAATATATAAATAAGTCAGCAAATCAGATTAAATTTATATTGGAAAATAGTAGGAGAGTTACCAAAAGTAATTTTGAAATTAGAATAAAGAAGTGTTGCCAGAAGTAATTAGATTTAAAAGTAAAGTGGTTTCGAAAAAGCGTATAAATAAAGGTACTTTCAGGATTTTCATAAGAACTTCGATGCTTGGGTGGCCCTTCTGTAGTTATAAAAACTGCGCATTACTTCAATATTACAAGAGATTCCCTACTTCCTACATATTTTAAAATAAAATTAATTGGAATATTATTATTTTTAGGTGAGCTATCAGGCGTTTAATTTGATTTTTAGTAGATACATAGTTGTTACAGATATTATAAATGCGATTAAGTTCATTCATTATAACGTTTCTGTATGTCAAAAAGTAATCATCCTAATGACGATGAATATCTTAATTCTAATTGCTTTAGTAATCCTACTAATTTAAAAAGTATTTTTGAAAAGTTTAAATTTAAAAAATGTGATTCTAAAAAACGAAAAACATGCCATAAATTTTATAATTTACAAATTTCTGAAAAATTTAATTATTCTATTGCTTGCAAAATGTTTCACATTATTTATCTTATTGAATGTAATGTTTGTTAATATTATCTTTATTATAAAGGATGACCTTTAATTTTGAAAAATAATTTGAAGCATATTTTTTTTCTATTTTTTGTAACACAAATTTAAAAATTAAGGTATTTAGTTAGTAAAATATTTTTAGTTTTAAAATAAAATTTTTTAAAATATTTGGTTAGTTAGTAAAAAATTTTAAAAAACATTTCTTAAAATAAAATATTTGATATCAAATAATTTATTAAAATGATAACAATTACGAAGCGCAGGTTAACTTAAAAGTGTCCACTTTCCTTAATCCAACATTTTTTGGTGTGATAAAAATTCACCTTGCAATTTCAACCGAATGAAAAGTGCAGTTTTTATTCAATTTTTATTTTAAAAAAGGAATAATTTTTTGTATTTTTTTTCATACGCTTCGTATTAAATTTGCATTATTTTCATGCATTTAGATCTTTTTTAAGGAATAAAACAACTTTTATTTGACGCTCTACTAAAATGGTTGTGCTTTAAATGTCACATTACATTAAGTTTTATGGGGTTTTTTTCTATTTTCTAATGACACGTCTTTCAAGAACTACCAAACACATGTAAAAGTATTTTTAATTGAGTTATAAGACGGAAATAGCTTGAATAAACAGATTTTTCTGTGGTTGAAGAATAATTATGTACTTTTACATATTTAACACAAGCATTGTTTAAATTCATCCTTCTTGGAAACTTCAATGAAAACTATAATAAAAATTCAAAAACATACTCAGTCTTTATTTGGTAACTTTAATGAGGATAAAATAGTTTTTGGAGTGATGAATAAAAATAATGCTTGTGCATTACAACGAAAGGTAAATCTTACAAAAAGTAGAATTAAAATTTATATGCAGTTTTTCTAATTACAACTAATTTGAATTTAAAATAAACTGTCAACAGTTTTAAGTTGGAAAAGTTTTTAAGTGAGAGAAAAATTAGAGTTTTATTAACGAACGATTTTATTTAAACAAATTTCATTAAAGTCATGCATTTTTTTTAAAAAAAAAGGAAATTTATAGGAATTTCCTTTTATGAGAAATGCATTTATAAACTTTATTAATCAAGATGTAATAATAAAATAATTTAATTATAATTATTATCATATGTATTTTGGAAGTTATATAATAACAGAAGTTTAAAGTTGATTTATAGGTTAATGGTAAGAAAAGAAATTATTAAGCTTTAAAAAATTAGAAATTTATACTTTTCCGGCAATGAAGATCAATTAATTATTTAAATCTTCTATTCATCTTGAAGTGTTTGTGCGCGTGCGCGCGCTCAACATACAGATTTCAAATGCTTCAATGATTTAACATTTAATAACTTATAAATTTACATCAGTGCAAGTCTTATTAAAACAATATTTAATAAAATTTAAAACGCATATAAAAAATTAAATTTTAAAATATATTATACATTTATGTCTCCAAATGTCATAAGATTTTTTTACACACACATCTTAATTTATAAAGGCATAGGACAAATACAATTCAGAATGTCCTGTTAAGAAACAGAGAAAATAATTCTTCAGACATTCATAAAATATCTCAAATAGATCTGAAATAATCAGACTTATGACAAAAATTGGTCAAAATAGGCGTGTTCTACGTTAAAAACATCATTTCTAATGACTTAGCGTCTTGGTAAACTTTTGATGATATATTTGTGGTGACTCATCGAAAAATAGATATTTCAGGAAAAATCCATAACCGAAGCTCTAGGACCAATACTATAAGCAAGATTGCCTTAAATCTTGGCGATACTCTTAGATTTTTCAAGCCAAGTCAAATATAAATACCGCCGCCCATCATAGAAGCTGTTAGTGAAGACGATCACTTTTGAATGCTAGTCTAGTGCGTATTAATAGTTGCCTGTCTGAGGTATAAGACCCTTCTGTGTTTGGAAGCTGTTTTCTGCCAAATTCCTGGTTTCTTTGTATTAGCTGAATTAGAGCTGTGTAATTGTGATTTCTACCGCTGGAATTTCATGCATCTTTTTGAATTTGCTACGAATAAAATTCTTGCAATTTTAAGAGATAGTTTAACCAATTCTCAATTAACACGAACCCCGAAAAGTGACACATTGTGATTGAATAAATGAGCTATTATATTTGGTAATATAAACAATAGGTAATTTGAATTTTTTGCCAAAAACAAGAATGTATACACAATCATAAGACACTTTTATGCTTTATATCTAATAGACGTGCACTTTTAAATATTATGTAAAACTTTTATAGTAAATGCAAATTATTTAAGCTGTAGAATGTGAAGTAATTTTAGCCTGAACTAGATATTTAAAATCATTTTATGATTTCAAATCCAATTTTTTAAATTTACCACTAAATTTAAAAAATTACTTTTAATGCGTTTATTTTTAATAAAAATTTAAAACCTTTTTTAAAGTTTTTTCAGACCTGTAGACCAACCATTTCACGTCCTTGTAGAATATGCGAATGGGTAATGATAACGGAAGTTAAAAGAGTTGGGAAAACATGTGTAAGAAAAATGGTGTTTCTTAAGTCGTTAAAATATAATAAAAAGAATGAATTAAAATTGAGGAAATTTATCTATTAGAATGCATGTATTTAGCTTGTGATAACGCCAATAAGTTTACATAGTCAATCAATATTCTTCATAAGAAGAAATTAGTTTCAATGCTTTGGGAAGTTTTACTTCTTGATTTCAAGTTTTAAAAAATTACTAACTCAATGTTAATTTGAGAAAGATGAAACTATTAATGATATTAATATTAACAAATATTTTCATCATTAAATGCTATCACCATTTCTGTAGTGAATTTACATGTTAAATGTTTTACAAAATCTAGGAAATGCTTCTTTATTTCTCAAAAACAGGAAAGAATAAACATATAATACTGTAAGACCAATACATAGATAAATAATTCTTACAAAAATTTATGTTCAAAAAATTTGATTTAGACAAAATTCTTTTCATTTTTAACATAAATATATTTATGATTCACTGTAGATGATTTCTAAACATTACATTTATAATGAATATCTAACAGTAAAAACATTTTTATTTTATCACTTTTGATATTTCCAAAGATAATTTTATTCTATTTAGTAAAATTTCTAAAATTTAAAAATTAATTCTTTTGTTTTAAATTTACATAAAAGTTAATAAGTAAATGGAGAAACAGAATGAAATAGGCTTTAATCACGCAATGTTTAGTAATGTGAGACACGCAAAGCGATATTTGAAAAAGGACAAGAAAACAAAATCAAGAAGAAAGTTTTTACATTTCAGTAATTAATGATAAAATGAGAGGGAAAGATTTGGCTTAGCTTCAATTTACAGTGTAGTTTGAATTCAAGAATAATAAGAATAACCTGGGAGATATTCAAATATGTTCGATTTGTTTTATGTATCTATCATGTAAAGTAAAGTAAAATTGCATTTTGAATTAAAATTTTAATTTGAATTTAAAAATATCAGATTTTATAATATATTAATAATTTTTAAAGAATTAAATTTCATCCATTTTGTCCTTATAAAGAGATTCACTTAAAGAAAATTGTATGTTGAAAATAAAAAAAATTATTTATTTTGTTCTTCTTATCTTATATTTTCATTAAAAATTTTATTTCTAAGATTTTTTCTTAATAACGCAGTGTATCACTTACAAATTAAGTATCTTTTAAATATATCATCTAGAATTATACACATTTTACAGAAAAACTTTTTAAAAAAAAAAACATCTTGTATCTGATTTAAGAATGTAAAAAAGTAAATATAGTTATTAATATATTAAGGATTTTTCAGCGAAATAGCCCCATAAGATTTCCTTATTATGTATCAAAATTAAATCTTTGTTTCAACAAAAAAGTCTTTGTTGAAACTTATATATATATATATATATATATATATGGAAAAATCTGATAAAAAGTGTGAATTTTAAAGCGATTTTAAAGCGAAATTTCTATTAAATTTTTATCAAACAAAGCATGCATTCACTTCCGAAAACTCATTCATTATACGTATATGGAAGTAAATATATATGCTGCATACTAAATAAACCTCAAAGCACAAAATATTAAACTTTATTCATGAATTTCAATTCATGAACAATGTGAAAATATAATTCTTATATCCTGTGTCAAATCTAATAGATTGGCTTCTATTTTGAATTTCAGTTAAAAGAAATCCTTTCACAGGTTCAAATATTATGTTTTTAGCTTCCTTTGAAATTTTTAAATAACTTTTTTCATCTGTAAAAACTATTTTTTAGCTGTTTTCAGAATAGACTTTTTTTTGTATGTTCATTAATTCGAATGATTTTCTTTTTTCTGTACAGTAAAAATATTAATCAAAAGACAGCAAAAGCGTACACATTATTTCCTTGAGTATGTAGTGTTTCCTTCGTTTTTATACAAGAATCATTTTTCAACAAACCCTCTTCATGCAGATGAACTTCGTCGATGTAAATTTTGAGATTGCTCTAAAAATATTAAGTTATATTCCAAGATTTTATTTGAAAGTTGGGGTTAACTGCATATTTTTCAAGTTGATGATTTCTTTTTTTTTTTTTTGTAATTGACTTAAACAATTCAAGATTTAACGATCTAATAACATCTTTGAATTTTATTGCTCAACTAATGATTTTCAAAACTCAATATAGACCCATCTAATATGTTAACTGTCTATCTTAATATTTATTCAAGATTATCAGGACCAATTAGTATCGTTATACAAATTATTAATATTTGGCTGCTAAAGAGAATTAATGTATAAACTTTTATATTTAAGTCCTATAAAAATGTTACCAAACAAACTGTCAAATATAACTAATGAATTGGTATCCATTGACTGATTAATTAGGATGCGTAAATATTATGTTAATGTAAAATAATAAGCAGGTAACATCTTAAAAGTCATATGATTAATTTTCTTATTTAAAAAATTTCCTTATTGATAAAACTAATAAAATTAGAAAAAACATTTTGAAGATAGCAGAAAGAAGCAGCAAAATTAAATAAAATATCTAATTTGTACTCAACAAAAGGGTAGATTGAAACTTTTATTTTTAAACATGCAAAAATTTAACCATCGAAAATTAAACTAATGTCACGAATATATATATATTCTCAGGTCAGACATTTATAAAAGTTTGCTAATTGTTTAAAAAAAAATTGTTACTTAAGTTTATTACCATACAAACATTAAAAGTCATCTTTGATGAATATAAAAATATTTATTTATAAACATTAGTACAAATTTTTCTGATAATATTGAGAATAAATTTCAGTTATTAATTTTTTAAGTAATAACCTAAAAGCATCGCTTTGGCTGAAAAGGTTTGACAAGAGATAACTTTGACTTGCCTCGAATAAAGATGTGAGTTTAAGTCAAAGGTCTCTAACTGATGAATATAAAATTTTTTAGAGTCATTAGTCTCGTAACACAGTTTTGAACCTCAGATTTGTCCCTCAGACAATGAGCAAAATCAAAATTTAGTATTTCACTATGAGGAGAATAAATGATTACCTACAATATGATAATTTATGTCTTCTCATTCAGTTCATGTAATTAATGAATGCAATATCCATCCACATATCTCATATTGGTTAAAAAAATGTTTCCCTGCATCATATCTTCTGATCTTAGACATTATCTTATTGAAACATCTTTTCTTTCTACTTTAGTTCTTCCTTCAATCCTGATGGATTTAGACGTAACAAATAAGGACAGCGATTTATTTCTATAAAAGTATATCTGAAAAGAAATTTTTTGCAGCTTAATTTCTTTAAAATACATCAAAAGTGCTTTTAAAGGGGAGTTTTTATACATTACTAAGGAAAAACAATTGTATGATGTTTGCAGTAGTTTGAAAATTCTTTCTAAAAGCCTTTTAGAATTTCGCTTTTCACTGAAAAGAAGGAATAAAGAGTTGAATTGTTTCCAGCAATAAAGCATTTACAGCATTTCTTCAACTCAATAGAATGCATGTCAGGTTACGGTAAAAAAAAAAGTGTTGTGACAATACAAGAAATATTGACTAAATAAAAAATAAAAAGCAAAAGTACTTTTATAGAAAGGTAACTACTCTCTCTCTTTCTCTTGTCAAGCCTTATAAGATTAATTCTTTAGTTTTGGCGATTCTTAATAATTCAGAATAAGAAAGATACCATTGTACTAATCTAATGAAACTTATATTCTTTAGTTTTGAACTTGAATATTTTAAAAACTAATTCATTCAAAGAATTGGAATTGTATTTCAGTTAAAAAACTAATTTTCTTCCAAATAAATATGTTTTACTTTTATAATGACATTTTGAATCTTTTTATTTCAAGAGATTGTAATGAGGAAATGTTGGCTTAAGATACTTTTAATTATTGCATTAGTGATTGGTTTTTTTGAAAAAAATTAAAACATCTTTTTGACATTTCCAGATTAAAGCATATCTAAGATACTTATCAGGCTCTTGAAAAAAGTAACTTTTTCAGAAGTTTTGATGTCAACATGGATTTAAAAAAATGAAAACTTAATAAAATATTCCTATCTGATGCTTCAATTTATAAGCTCCTCTCCGAATACCATATTTTCTCTCGTTTGTATTCAATTAAAAGTATTATTTCATAAATTTTTAAATGAATATTCTTAAATATGAATTAAAAATATACCATTTTAATACCTATTATAAAAATTATAAATTAAAACGTATAAACAATAAATAATTATTTAAAAGTGAATAAATTATTAAAACTGCTCATCTCTGCTTAAAATAGAAACTTTCTCACTATTTCATGATGGCAAGAAAAATATTAAATATTATTGTAATTAGATTTAAAAATTTTTAATAAATCACACAATATCCATTAGTTTTCATTCCATTCACGAGGAAATAACCAGAAATCAAGAAATATCAAAAGTATTTGGAATATTGATGTGTAGAGTGAGTAATCAAATTCAGAAGGTTTTCATTCAGAATGTAAGGTGGTCAATATTTAAAAATTATATAATAAATATCTTTTATACAATTATTTGGAATTTATTGAACACTTTTCAAATTTTAGTAAAAATATTCGTCGTGTAAGAATATTTAGTTATGAACATTTGATTATAAATTCACTTGTGCTAAATCTTAAAATACCAAACAAAAACAAATAAATGTAAAAAAAATGACTTAATATTAATTAAAATTAAAAACTGATAATGATAAGTCTGTCAAACCTCAATGGTCCGCTTGAATGACTCTTCCAGCACAGATAAGATGATAATCGATAAAAGTATGGAAACTAAATCAAATCAAGACAAATATATAATATTTGTGTTAAATTTATTTTCGTACTGTTAATAATTTATGCAATTAATAAGTAACTATTAATATAAATAAGAATATTTTTAGTACTTGAAAAGTTATAAAGTTAACCAAAAATTATGAATATATAGATTTATGCTTTTTGGTAACGTTTTGGAAATTTCGATTTTACTAAAGTTTGAGTTGATCGATTCGATCGATTTTACTAAAGTAATTTTTATTAAGAATTAAGTTTTCTTAACTCTTTTTATCCCAATAAGATGACTTTTCTTCCTTTAAATAGTGTATAATGTTTCCAATTTGAGCTAAGGCTGCTTCATGACTCGTATTCTTTTATATCTTAGCGTATTTTTTGCTGCTTGCTTTCACATTCATACTTTACCTATTTTTTATGATTTTTTTCATCAAACATAGGAAAAACCTGGGACCAACAATTATACAACTCCTTCACATTCAATTATACTCACCTTAGTCATACCAATATCAACTATATCATGAACTGAAATTTCTTTAACTTTCTGTTTTAATTCTGCTTGAGATTTTTCATGTTTCGTGAAATGAATTTAACAGCATTTAAAATGACACCGAGGCCTCTGAGTTTTGATAAAAAAATCATAAAGTGTGGGTCTTTGTTTTTAAATTGATTTCATCATCCAAATTAAATCTCAGAAAGCTATCGAGTATTGGTACTTTTACTTTAAAATTATTTCCTTTTTGATGGATTTTAGCTTTTTATTCAGATAAAGGAAATATATTTGAAATATTATACAAAATATACATATTGCTAGTCAAGATTTGTAACGACGTTTACGTAAAATTCTATATTGTAAGAATAAAATCTAAATATTGCATTTTTCTTAATCCACTTATCAAGAATATCAGTTAGCCTGCGTGATATTTCACACACAGGGTTATTTTCTATCATTTAATAATATATCTTTCCTTAAAATGGATCTTGGAAACAGTCTATTTTCATGTCCTATTTAAGACAAAGCTTTTCATCCAAGTATTTCTTAAAAAGCATGGAATAACCAAATTGTATTGACTTGTGTTTGAGACAAAGAAATAGCTGCTAAAAAATATCTTTGATTAATTATTCGTTTATAATATTGAGTTATGAACTTTTACTTATGAATATGTTACTTTTACTAATGAATATGAACTTCTAAATATGTTATCGAATTCCCCTCATTAAACGTAGATTTTAATGAATATCATTTGTACTTTTCTTTGAATTTTACAAATTAAGAATATATTTATTCAAAATAATTTGAGGCCAACTAGGCTAAGATTCATGTCAAAATGTGTTTTAAGAACGTTTATATCTATTCATATTTTAACATGTTAGGTACTACCTTGTTTTAGTAAGCAAATGCCAGTCTGAAATATTAGTAAGTTTGGCAACATGAATGTGGTGATTGCTGTTTTTATTTTTGCTGTGGTTTTGAACTGTTTTTATATATTCTAAGTCTTACAAACTTTTTATTATGCCAAAAAATGTTTAAATCAACTAAAATACATCAAAAGAGAACTCACATTCAAGTCTTAAAGACGAGATTTTACACTAATTTTGAAAAAATGCTATGAACTGCTTTGGTTGTATAGCAAGGCATTTTGATAAAGAATCAGTTCCAGAAGTATGCTGTGTATTATGAGTTCGGCTTAAGTAAAATTATATCTATCAGTTTCATAGTTTTAAAAATAGAATAAAATATTTTTAATTAAAAAAATTTAACTCATTAATTACTCAAAAGGAATCTCAAATGTAAACTACCAAAATATATAGCATGGCTGAAGATGAAAGATATCGAAAACATTGTAACGATAGTTTTTATTTAATGTCAACAGAAATGGAATTGCTTTTTTTTTACATAATGATTTTTATTACTAATGCTTGTTCATTATTTTTAAATAGTTATTTTAAAAGTATTTAAATTAGCTTAAACAACGTCTTTAAAAGTGAAGTTTAATGTATATATGAATAATACATGTTCCTATATTTTATGCATCAAAGTCTATCATCATTCATTAAATGGATATTTTTATTATAAATTTCATGAAATACAGTATTAACTTTAATGCTATGCAAAACATTGCTTATGTAAACTGGCTAATTTCAGAGTTGCTAATTAATATAATCCTAAACTAATCTGAATAAAAATAAATGAAAAATAATTGCGAAGATATAATCTATTGAATTTACAACAAACATCAAAACCTAATATTGGTGATTCAAATATATTTCTTTGCTGAAATTTTATAAATCTCCTAAATATTTCTTGTAGATCATATATAGGAAAAATTTCAACGCGTTATCAGATTTTTCGAGGGATAGAAAAATATTGAAAAGGATTTGAAGAGATTAAATGCGATATTTCATAATATGTTGAGATATCACGTGATAGTTTGAATACGCTCGCAAGAATTCCTGAGAAAATCTGCAAACAGAATTTTAAAATAAAATATTTTCTCATATAATATTACATCGGCGTAAAAGTTTTCTTATCACTCGAAGAAATTATATCTGCAAATAAGTTTATTATCAGCTGATTAGACATTATTTTTTCCTTGTGCATACAATAAGTCAACATAATTAATAGTATATATTTATGATTTATAATAAGCTTTAAACTTATTTTCAAAAAATGAAAGGAAAAATTATTGTAAGTTTGCTGAGATACTTCTTTCTCATATTTCTTGCTTGTCTCGTTGAACGGATGATCATTTATACATACAAGAGCTAATTAGATATTTTTATTGTAAATTTGATGAAATACAGTATTAGGTTTAAAAAGGAATTTCGAATCACAACCAGCCTCCAAGTCCATGATGTGTCTCAAACCCACAAACTGTTGAACCGGAGAAAAGAACGCGAATACTTCGGCTATTAACTCGGTTGTGCAACATAAGTAAATCATACAAAAGCTATTAAAATTGAAAACATCAAAAAAGACAGTTCTTATTATAACAGTGCTAATAACTTAACAAAAAACTTTACATAAAACCAATTTTATTTTTATTGAATATTTTGAGAATTCATATATCTTATTATTAAATCATAAATATTTAAGCAAGTATTTTACATCTTTTCTGTTTAAAACTACAATGAAGCATGTCATTTTAATCACAGTTTTGTATAGAGAAATATGTTTTACTCAATTAAAGAACGAGAAAAACCATTTACAATATAAATGTTTTTAGTATCACACACTAATTAAATGTTAAAAAAAACCCTATGTAGGAACACGCATAAATATATGTGAGTCACAGAGCAGGCAAAGTTAAAAAGTAAGTTCTAGAAATTAAATTTGCGTATATATAAGATTGGTATCAGAAAGATGGAATTCTTTTCAGAATATTTTCTCAAAGAATCCAGCATTGATAGTGCATACTTTCTTGGATTGTACGTATTAATTAATCTGTCAACGACAGATTAATTAATCTTATAACTTCAAGTTATTTCTTACAATAAAATAATTGCTCTTTTTTAAAACGAACACTTGCAGTTTACTAAAGGGTAATTTTGAGGAAAATTATTTTACTTAATATGTTCCGCGCGCGAAGACTTATTTTGATGCAAATAGAAAAATGCATCAGTATCAAGTTATTAATTTAAGCAATTTTTAAAAAACACGCTGTTTTTTTAAGAAATAAAATTTCGTTTGCAAAGTTTACCAAAGATTCAAATTTACGTTAGAGTCAAAGTATTAAATGAATCTTATTATAGAGTTTATTATAAAACAAGGATATTGTTATTCTGTTTGAGCATTTTATATCGCTTTTCGAAAAGTTTATTTGTTTCAGAGAATACCTCTGATAAATTTTATTTAAATTTAGTATGAAGAAACGCATTAAAGTTATCTTTTTTTATTCAGATTGGACTTGGAAAAATAATATGTTATTAATCCTTATGTGTGTATAACTTTTAGATTAATAATTAATGGTAATATTGTGATCCTTAACATCACAAATACTTTTTCAGAATTAAAATTTCAATTTCATTTCTCTCACTAATTTTCTTTCATTAAAAACGAATACAATCATACATATATTAATGAATGTTTATTATAATTAAAATATATTAAATTAAATACAATCTATTATTAAGGGAATACATGAGAGAAATTAAACAGTTTTCTTTCATTTGCAAAGTAATCCCTCAAAATGTATTCAGTTAATAACACGACAATTCCGCATGGGCAAATTAAACTAATTACTGTATGTATTTTCAAATTCAAGTTGGATTTAGTTTACGCTGTTATTCTACAACTTTCACTTCAATTGAAAAATTCTTGTTTCACGTTATTTTCTCTGCATTTACAAAAAAAGGTTCACTGACCTACTGCCATGATTTTGCAAAATAAATGATAATTTGTGTCTTAAATCTCACCGAATGTTCATTCTCTTATCATTTTCTTATTAAACTTTCTTTTGAAAAAATCTCAAAGTAACTAAATAAGTTATTTTAGAAATATTATGTTTGAAGAATGAATTAAATTTGTATATAATTGAGGAAAATTCTTTGATAAAGTAATAACTGAGATTCTTATAAAAGTGGCACAATTCAATTTGAAAATTATACATAAAAAACATATTAAAGTATTAAGAAAAATATAGATAAATTTCTATTCAATTATATATTATTGATTTTTCTATTTTAGATTGTAATCTTCATAAATGGAAATAATTTCTTAAGACATATGTTTTATTTAAACTTTCAGTGATTAAAAAATATCACTCAGATAGTGAATTTGTTCTCTGGATCTTAAAAGAAACTTTATATTCTTTGTGATGAGTTTATGTATCTATTCTACATCGTGCATCCTCATAAACTGTTTACGCGTTACAGAGTTCCTGTGTATAAAATCAAAAAATATGAAATCCCATTAAAAAAAAATGCCAAGTTTTAAATGAGATAGATTTATGCGAAATAACATATTGATTTGAAAAAATTAATATTATCTCCATCATGAAAAATAAAAGGGAGTCATTTATAAGCTCCTTTTATCACTTTTTTCATTTCAAAACTTCTTAATAATATAAGTATAGGAAAACATTTAACAAAATTTTAATTTTGTAATCAAATAAATTTTAATATTAGAGGAATTCAATATGAAACTGATAGAACATTTTATTTCTTTCAAGAATAATATTTATTAGCATAAGATATTTATGATCATACGAGAGATTTTTTTCCTTTCAAAGGAAAGAATACATAATATGTCAAAATCTTACGTGACTCTTTGAGATGCTGTGAAATTATTCTAAAGTTATAAATTCTTGAATTTAATTTTTATTTAAAGTATTCATGTAGAATTTATATTTTGATAAATGTCTCTTACAAGAAATAAATATATACAGTTTAAAAGAAATGATATTTCACAGTACAAATTAATTATTCTAACTGAGAAAAATTGCTAGTTTATATTATATACAAACCATACAGGAATATAAAAGCATATGTTGCAAATATTATAAAAATGTATACCTGCTCTTACTGTTTTAATTTATTTGATTTTTTATTGAATTAAAATTTTATTTAGTTTAATGCTCTTCTTCCTAGTTTATAATTAAAAATATTTCATTTGTATATTGTTTTTGATAAATTTCTTTATGTTGTGAATATTTATTAAATAAATGTAAAATCCTTTAATATTTAAGGACTTTTTTAAACATGTATTTTTTATGTGTTTGTAAAATTAATAATCATTAGTTTGCAATTGAAAACTTTAGGTCAATAATAAATTGAAATACAAGATAATCTAATTAATTTTACTAAGTTTATTTTAAGAAATTTACGTTTGCACATAAATTTTTCATTATAATTTGCAGGTAATAAATTTACAATGAATGTTTAAATTGCAGAATTCCTGAACTGTGAGATCATGAATTGAAAGAATTAAATACACTTTATGTTAATTAAATCTGTTCTTCAGCCAATATATAGTATGACTGAAATAGAAATAAAAAACGAAGGAGAAATATTCTACTGTAAATCATAGTTTTCTAAATTATTATTATATTCGTTAACTATAGTGCTTATACTAAAACAATATTTATAGAATTCATGCTTATTCTCATCCTAATTCAATAATTAAAATTATCTCAAATCAGTCCACGTGTAAACCATTATTCCCTGAGCACATTCGATAATCCTTTCAGACATTGCTTTGGAGACCTCTTTAGACATTACAATAGACGTTAACAAAATTTTATTTATACCATTATTTAAATTTGAATTACTAGCTGTGGATGCGAATTTGAAATCATTCTGAAGGAAAAAGATTATGTAAATCTCTGGATTCGGACTGATAGCCGAGGCTTAATTGAACATCTCAATAATTGGATCCATATCGGTGATAAGACGAGTGCATCGATCCTTCACAAGTTGAAGTGTATCTCACTTGATCATGATATTCATTTTCAAAGGATCCCATCACATGGAGATCTCTTTGGCAACGAGAAGGCAGTCTACTTAGCCAAGGATGGTTGCAGCCTTCCAGCATCTGCATCTGATGAACTTACCAACCAGCAACTCTTCTCGCAAACAAAAAATATAAATAGGAGAATTTGACTGGAGCCCCCCATTGACGATTGGTATAGGGCTGGTAAACTGGAACAGTCGCTGGTTCTTCCATGTGGCAGAAAATCAATGCCTGCCTTTCACAACTAGCCAGTGGGCATTTAAAATCTCTTACTTTTTATCAGTGTATAAAATTCTACCCTCTTTGCCCAAAATGCTGCTTACATTCGGCTTCACAGCTGATCATATTTTAAGCTGCTTAGGACTTCTCTGGGGGAAACTTTCACCTCATTGTTTACGACGTACTACTCATGAGTGGATTTATGGATATGGTCTGACTCCATCAGATCTTTGGAGATAAGAACCAATTCACCACAAGTTTGAACTTTCGATTTTAAAAGAAAAAAAGTACGTTTTTTAAGTAAATAATTTAAATATTAATTATAAAATAAATTAAAGACTACATACCAGTATTAAACTGTAAATATATTTTACATGTCGCCAAGGCATCAAAAATAATGTGCATCATTCATTTTTTTTATTCTATGACTTTCAGAATATTGATTTAAAACATTATAATCAGTATTTACAGAAGTTTTTCTTAAAGTGTCGGGTAAAAAAAACAAAAATGCGTTTTGGGTGGATAAAATAAAAAAAAAACAATTTTAAAGAAGACCCCAATGAAGCGTGCTGATTCACATTGATATTAATCTGATGCTTTCTTTCCCGGTTAATTTTGATTTCTAGCTATTTAGCTTCTTTTATAGGATTGTGTGTGTGTTTAAGCATTTTTGAAAAGAAGTTCGAATTTCAACGTTTTTTTATTTCCATTTCTTATTAGTTAAAATAAATATATAAACTGGCCTCAGCAGCCATATTGTAATTGATTTTAGATTAAAGAAAAAATTAAATTACCCACATCTTTTTTTATAAAAGCAAAAATGCGCAAAAACACTCGCATAATTTTTTCTACCATTTTACTGAATTTTTTAGTTCATTTAATGAGAGTCGCATTCATCCAAATTAAATTATAAATTGTTGCTTCACTCCTTAGAAAAAGTGCAAAAAAAAATTAATACTTTTCTTACATACACCCTTCAAGACAAGGGAGATAATTTATGCTTCTTTCTTTAATTCAAAGTAAACATTATGAAAATAAATGCTTTCATCCAAGTAATTTGAAACTTCCCAAAGTAACGGGAAATTTATCTGGGCTTAAATTATTTATTTCTTGTCCAAGGTCTCTTGTTTAGGGGTTCAGAAAGAAGAAAGGAAATCGCACTAGAAATTCTCAAGACATTATTTCTAGATGTGAATTATTAAGATTCATCTAAGGGAAAACTGCATGAATTCATTTGTGAATAAGACTGCAGAGATAACGTTTGACATTTTACTAGAAAATAGTCTCAAATTATAGAGAATTCAATTTATTTTCAGAAAAGTAAGTTACAAATATTCATAAATCATTTTTGCACAAAAAAGAAACTGTCTGTTTCTAAAAAAATTATGGAAATATTTTAAAAGCTTAAAAGAATAATCTTGAGATATTTACTTGAAGAAAGTATTTCTTTGAAACTACAGAAAAATTTTTATCAACTTTTTCAATATATAATGACATATAAAATTAAAAGAGTTCTAAACATAAAATAAAAATTATATTTAAGTTCCATTTAAGAAGAAACTAATTACTTTCATAAAATATGTAAATCGATAGATTTTCCACCCACATGGAAATAAATAATTACATTGCAGTTAATTGAGTTTTAAATTTTTACATTTAAGTTCAAGAAACATATTAGATCCAATTAACGAAAATTCGAATTTACTTATAAAAATATAATTAATTAATGTATTGTTACTTATAAGCATCATATAAAAATGTTTTGAAAGAAATGTTTACCATGTGTGATAAAATTAAGATATAAATTTAAAAAGTATATGGATTCCTAAGCGCATGAGTAGAAGGATATAAGTATGTTTGGTTAAAACTACACAAATATTTTGTTAGGTATTTGGTAGATAAATATTATTTAGATAAAAATAAATTATCAATACTAGAATTTAAAAATAAATATTTTAATTTTTATTTCCAGTTATGAATTATAATAATCTCATTGTCTTTCAATGTTTCTAAGAACATTCTTATTAGATACGCTTTTTTTATTAATTTAATATTAAACATTTATCTAAGAATTTTTTCAAATAATATAAATGCTGGGTAGCTGTAGCAAAAACTATTCCGATACATGATCTTCTAGCTGTTATATATCATACAGAAACTGAATGAAAATTTAGAATAAATTATGTTGCGGAATGCTCTCCCCAAAATCGTATGAAAAACGAATGTCAAAAATTGATAATTAAGATTATATATAGTCTAATGAAACGCGATTTGCATTGCAAAAAAACATAAATACTGTTAGAATCGAACCTGAACTGAAAAAATCACTGGTACTAAGCAAACTAAGAAGGAAATAGAAAATAACTTGTGTACCTTCCGACTCATGACTTTCTTTTTTCATTATGTCAGATTTTCCACTTTATTTTAGGCTCTGACTGTTGGTTTTGCTTCAAACAAAAAGAGATCAATATTAAATTTATTTTGTGTTTCGTTGTAAGATTAAATGACGTTTAATGACGTCATTAATGATATGACGTAATGATGACTTACATCATTGAGCTAGAAGATTGTCAGTTGCAAATTACCATACATTCTCACTCTGTAAATATTTTGGTGTTACTGGGAATCATCGTAAGAATTGCTTGTGTAGCAGGGCTCTGTGTGTTGTAAAAGGGAATTGATAGTAACTTTGAAGAAACTGGTCACACATGCAATCCATGTCAGACTGAATGATCTTCCGTTCCTGTCTAATGATCTTCTTTTCCACTACGATAACCCATCACACGATAAGGGACGTTATCATTTTAAATACACGTTTTGTATTACACGATAAATGAATTCTCCATCCAAGCGCACATATTGCTTCAAGCACCCTGAAGCTGCCAAATTTTAAGGCCTGCTAGATTCTGGTAGTATTCTCTATATATTGGCTCGTTTATTATGATCAAATAAAATTAATACATTTTATTGATTTGTGAATCCAATTAATTAAATAATTACGATAGTTAATTTTTATTGTTTTTTTTAAGTTCATAAAATATGATTTCATAAAAAGTATTTTGATAGTCACATCAATTTCAAGATATTAGATACATTTTTAATGGCAAAAATAAAATGCACATAATTTCTTAAAAACCTTAGATTTTTGAAATTCTTTATAACTTCTGATTTTTTCTTCTTCTATAATTTCGATGTTTTAAAATTTGATAACTGCCATTGCAACTGGACAAATTTTTTTCATTTTCAAAACACATAGGAGATTTGCCATACTTAAAAAGCTATTAGTAATATATTTTGTTATAACGCAAAATTTTGCATTTCATAGTTTAAAAATTAAATATTCAAAAAATGAACAAAAAAGTCATTTACTAAAAAATTTATAAATTTTTAATGCTCTGTACTGAAAACTTCTGATTTTCTTTTAGCTGAATAGAAAGTCCAATATTGAAACTTATTGGATGATAATATGTAAATTATATTTAAAATAATTAATATAATTAATTTCTATCTAAATTAATTAATTATACGTTACATAAAGTATGTTACAAGTTCAACATTGTTTACAATGAGTTTGACTGTTAAATTTTCTTTTGAAATTCAAGCAATATACTTGACATTTCTTGAGTAACTGAGATGCGATATAAAATACTCCAATTATCGTACATTTTCTGGTTTTAAATAAATATGTTTTCTCTCATTTACTCTAGTATTACATTTATATACTAATTTACATGTATAAAACCAATAAAAACTATCAGAATCTTAAAAACTTCACTTAGATTGAAAATTAATCATTCATTTATAATATATATGACTTTTTAATCGTGTTCCGTATTGAATTGATTTATCTATTTCTCTGTAGATTTATCAAAATTGTAGTATATTCCTTTAAATATTTACATCGTCATAATTTACACATATTTTCTGATTAGAAAAGGTATTTCATCTCTCAGAGTGAATTAATTTTATTTCTTAATGTCTTTTCTCACAAGGAATACTTTTAATTTTTAACCACTTTTGTGTGAATTCATTAATACATATAAAAACTTTAAATTACTCTCTAAAGATAAAGTTTTCTAATTTAATTTTCTTATAAGGTTTTAAAATTAAGATTTTTTTTTCATGTAAATTAAAGCATTTTAACATATTATATTTACTATTAATACTTTTAACATTAAATGGAATTATTTTTTGTTCTATTATTAAATTCTTGAAATTTTAATGTGTTTTTTTTAATTTCTGTTAAATGGATTTAATTTTTTATTTAGTATCAAAATTTTTAAGCAGTTTTAGAATTTTAGTCACATATCTTTCTTTACTCAAATTCCAACTTTAATTCTTCTTTAAAAATTCAGGAAAAAATTAAAATACCTTTCAAGAACAATTTCTTCTATTTTACATTTTCAAAACTAGATAGTATTTCTTTGGTTCAGTGTGTACTTATAGTGAACTACAGAAATGTGAATAAAATTATTGAAACATTTTTTTTATCAAAGACTCCGATAAAATATTTTTTGCTTGATTTACCATACCTGAAATATTCGCTGATACTCCCAATATTTTAAATTAATATTATTTTTCTTTACGTTTTAAAGCAAAATAAAACAATAGTTACAATTCCTATTCATTTTTTATAAAGTATTAATATAAAAATTCAACACGTGGTATTTAATGCACAATGAATTCATGTTTCAGACTGTACAGCTAAATTAAATCTGGCTGTACAGAAGTTTTTTAAATGCTTGCATTGGAAAAAGGAATTTTCTTTTTTGTCATGAAATTAGAATACAGCTCATTGTTTGATATGTACAGTAAAAATATGACTCTTAATTATAAATATTGTGATTTTAGATAAGAAAATTTTAAGCTATATCTCACTTAACAGAAAAATACAAACCAAACATAGCACGTGAATATTATACATTTTAATAATGAATAAATTTAGATAAAAATGAATAAATACTTTGAATTTTATTAGTGTATTATTAATTTGAAGCATTCTTGTTTCATAAAAAGAATTAATGCTTTTTAAAAATTTTTGCACTAGTTTATTTCCAAAGTTTACAGTATTT